>WKFP01014257.1:174600-189788 GCA_011057875.1 Pterocles orientalis
ATTTATCAGCAGTTCATTACATACTAGTTAGGCTGAGGAGGTAGTATTTGTGGGAAGTATTATTGTGTGCATCTTGAAAAGAAAAAGCCAGCAACTGAGCCTGTTTCTCTCAAAGACTGGATACCTCGTATTTTGAATTATTTTTATCAAGTGAAGCAGCTGATAGGCAGAACAAATAAACTGGTAGAAAATGGAGCTGCTCCAGGGAGTCAGTTTACCCCAGTTGAGGACTGGGCTTGTTCTGGACTATCTTACCCCATATGGTGCTTTACTATATGTAGTGACTGGTACCAGTACGAAGTGGCTGTGAAACAGACAAGGAAAACAGTACATTACTCACATTTTCCACTAACTGGATGTGAATGATATTCCTAGCATCATTTTCCGTAGAATCTCATCTCTTCAGAGTGTGTTTGCCAAATTACTGGTGTGTCCCCCTGCTTTTGTCTCGGGACTTTAGCCAAATACCCTTTAACTAGGCAGGGAGAGGGGAGCTGCCAGTTTGTGGTTGGGTTTTATTTATGAAGGAAGTTTGATTCCTCTTGTTGCTCCAATGACTTTTTAGCAATCTGATGGTGTGTGTGAATAGAGAGGATCAGTGGTAGAGCAACGGTTCTGCACTGTGAGCATCATCTATTTGGACAGCGATGTTTAGGGTTACCAAAAAGGGACCTGGATGTCTGCCTGGTCCCATTTTTTCTGTTGGTACTTGCAGTGTTAAAATCTGAGTAAAGATGTCAAGAGAAACCCCCAGTTAACAGTTGCTTCATGCACGTTTCCCGTTTACAAATAATTTAATATCACTTTGCTCCAGGCTGTTGGTCATCGTACATAACAGGCTGTAGCATCATTGGAGGTTCTCTTCCTATGCCAGTGCCCGGTAACATACGGCCGATGGTAGGTGCCTGTCGTGTCACCTCTTGCCAGCAGGTGTCCCTTCAAGCTCGCCAATGTCCTGCAGTTACTGAAGAGGTGCTGTGTAGGCTGTTAATGGCAAGAAGTTGTTTTTTAGAACATTGGGTAAAAACACAGAGCCCACCTTGTTGCTCTGAGCTTCTAGCATACAGAATGGCACTGGAACCGGTGAGGTTCACACGGGGATTGTCTTGGACCAAATGCCTCATGTGAATGCCCCAAATTTTGGGAAGGTTGACCCATCAGGAGGGAAGGGTGATGATGCAACTAGAATGTATCATGAGGTCCTGATTTATTGTTCCTTTCAGCTTTTAACTCTGTGTGTAATTCTGAGCTGCTCACATGGTGTTTGTCCACATTCTGTCTGGAAAGGGATGGTAATGTTTGTTTTCTCACAGGATATCCGTGTTTGCTAATGACTGAGATGGGCTCAGATACCTCAAAGAAGCAACCTTTAAAATATATAGGCACATTTGGTTTTAAAAGTCAAACCCAAACACTCCTGCTGAGGTTGTTTGCCAATCTTGATGGTTCTTTTGACAGTATCTTTATTTTATAGGTGTAGTTTGAGGAATTGATAAGGGTTTTTGTTAAGAATATTCTTAAAGAAAGAAAAAATAAAGCTGTTGATGACCCATGCTCCACAAGTCTAAAATAATGGTCAAAATCCAGATTCATGTATTTTGGGAGGGCAGGGATCCTTTCTGACCAGCTCTAACTTTACAGCATGCTCTGCTATATACAGTATGTGAGAGACAAGCAAAACCTGGTTTTGAAGGGGAGTGTAAAAACCTGCAAAAACTGCCTTGTGAGTGCTGCCAATTTTAAAATTAGATGTTTCTGTAGCTCATACTTGGCTAATGTCTGTGAAACAAATTACTAGTCTTTAACATTTTTGGTGTGTGGGAGGTTGCTTAGCTGGTTTGGATATTTTTGCATGTTATCATTTAGTGAGTACTGCTACTATGCTGGTTTTGTACAACTGGGAGATCCAGTGATGTGATGGAGGGGCTCCTGGACCTGCCTCCACTGTATGTGATTGTGGAAAAGGAATTGGAGGTCGAGTCCCTCTTCTGCGTATTTGTCATGATACATCAACTTGTCCATAGTGCTGAAGAACCCCAAGGGTGGTAGATGACATGGGCAACGTTTTGATTCATGCTGACCAATAAATGACACGAGACAGGTTTGAAACTACTTTGTCAGGCTAGATGAATGACAGACCTGTGAGGAGCAGCCTCTTCATTTTCTGGAAGGATGTATGTGATAATGCGCTGAACAGCTTCTGGTTCTGATGTGTAGGGGATTGACAGCTGGACTTGTAGATTTAGTGGATTTGATTTCTTGTTCGTACTGGAGGTAAGCCTGAGCAGTTAGCTTGTGAGTGCTTCATCACATCAGATAAAAAAATTTCTTCCTCTGTGTGTGAATGTACACTGTCTTCACACACAAAAAAAGACTTTAAGATCTTCAGGGCTTAAATGCCATTTGGATCTTGCTCTTATCAGTATAATTAGTCTATTTTAGAAAAGCAAAAATGTCATTGGAAAGAGAACTTACTTTTTTTTTCTTTTTTTTCAAATGTAGGTTGGTGATTTTTGGTTCCTTTTCTGTAGTGCCTTTTAAAAGAAAGCCTAACTTTTTACATGAACAATAAAGCTGCTGTGGGTTAATGGAGATATAGGGTTTCTTGGACTCTTGTGGATTGGTTACAATCCACAAAAGGAACAAATACTACTGCAAGCGTTGTCCTGAACAGAGTCTGCAGAGCATATCTGTCCTATCCCGAATTACCAGTCAAAGCTCTACAGGGTCCCTCTGGTTTTGCACTGGTTTGCCTAATCCTCCAGATCAGATTCTTCATCTGTATCTACTGCTTAGACCTGTTGGAACCCAGGGCATTTAGTGGGTTATTGAGAAGTTGGTTCCTAGTTAACCACAGATGGTTACCAACTCTCAGAAATGTCCATAGGCAAATGCCTGCTGTTAAGAAGCAATAAACTGCATCAGAGTCCCTCTCCTGTGCTCTCCTCCTGCGCCTCCCTCCTCCTGCTACTCTCCTGGAGTTACTTTTCAAAAAGCAATGACAGCCGTTTCCCTTAATGTTCTGCTCTGCATAGGTATCTTTGTGCCATTCTGTGCTTCCAGATTTGTAAATAAATGCCTTGTTGTCAAGGTGACAGGCATTTTATGATAGTCAGTTGAAAAATAAATACGCTGGGAAATAAACCTCTGAAGTTTGCCAGTCACGGTTAGTATGCCTACTCTGTGTTGCTGCTAACATGGAGTACATCTGAAAGCCCTTCTTACTCTTCTGCTTTCAACAGAAGACTACATATAAATCTTACCTTGAGTAAAAGGCACCATTGGCATCAGGTGGCAGAGCCCCAGCAGAGGCTTTGGAATTGACACTGCAGAGGTCTGTGCCGGCTGCCAGCCCAGGTCTGTGCCAGCACCAAGTGTTAGAGGGAAAGAATTAAGAAATCCATATGGAAATGGAATCAGATTATTCAGTAGATACAGTCGGATTGTCCTTCATCATTTTGTCAGATGTGAGGTACCTGAATGTGCTTAAACATCTGCCTTATGGGTCCTCACCTGCTTCCTGGTTGTTCTCATTGAATCTTATGGGTCAGATTGCACTTGTGGCAGTTTATCAATTTCCAATTGTATTCTTTCCTAGAGTGACGGTGTCTTTATGTTAATTTATTATTGTAATTGGGGATAAAAAGCAGCAGTATTTAAGGACAGACCCAGTTGAAGAAACACCTCGCAAGCAATTCCTCAAAAATTATTTCACTGTATTTTGTTCCTTCTTAGTTTGTACACACCAAGGAAACGAGAGTGAGCCTCATCTTACTATTATGTTTTTGTTAATTTGCCTAGTTAAGGGCATTATATTTCTTTTCAGATACGTGTTTATGCTTCCCAGTGGTTTTTAGGCTGCCCTCTATTGCAAACAGTGAACTCATCCATATGATGCTGTCATTTTCAGACTTGTAATGAATTCCTACCCAGATGGGCTGCATTTCCTCTCTCCAACCCAGAAGCTGATGGAAACTTCCCCCACTGTTAGAGCATAATGTACAGTAAGAAAAAATTAAAAACATATGATAAATTGTTACCCTTGTAGACAACTTGTGACCGCTTCTGTCACAAGGGCAATCTGGTCATCTATTCACGTTGTATGAACAGTTGGTGTTTTGATATCTAATTCTTTGTTTTGTTTGTCTTGACTGTTGTTGACTGCAGAAAATACCGTAAGGGGTTATCTTTTAATTTGTTAAAGTTTATAAAAGTTAAAATTAACTAAAATTTAAATTTAAAATTTAATTTCTTAAAAAGATAAAAATGCAAGAACTAAACACTGCCACACTAAAAAACTAAACATCGCAAGCTCAATGGATGTTGGAGACACCCAGAAAAATCCGTATTTTCTATGGCATTGATAGCATTGAAAATGCCTGGAACTTGGAGGTTTTAGGCTTTTTGATAAATGCTTACATATTTTCTTCTTGCTTTTCACGCTGTGTCAGATACTGCTGACTCTATGCTCAGAAATGTGTCCTACCCTGAAGAGGTTACAGTTAAAGAGACAACACAGTACAAAATGAGGCAGTGTCGTACACAGGGTCCCATTACAGATCAGTGACAGAGCCAGAAATAGAATATCTTTTTTTTAAAGTTAGACCGCATTCCTCAAGCATCTAAAACCTGCTCTTTCTCTTTCACCTCTGCTATTTTAATGCTGCCCTAATGTATCACCGTGATACATATTGTACTTCATTTCTGCTTCTTGTCTCATCTTCTCTTTAAATTGTCTGTGCTTTGTAATAGTGGTTTATCCTTTGCTGTATTTTTTTTGTCTTGCTGAGCCTGACATAGAGGTCTCTGTCCAGGGAAATTCTTTGTTTGTACGTGAGATGTGAACAAAAGCTTGTTTGGGATGCTGAAGAATACCTTTGGTGTGTCCATGATGATCATCACTTACACACAAATTTACATGTGTACACAAAGTGAGAAAGAATCGTGTGGTTTTCCACTTTAGGTCCCACTCAAACCAACAATCTCAATTATTTGAAGTGCCATGTGTTGCATGGTTTAGCAAAGGTCAGTGCTCTGCAGGTTCTGGTGACATTTGTGAATCTGTTGGGATGGAGAGTCAAGCAGCTCTCTGCGGAGCAATGGGGACTGGAAGTAGACGGACCATAATTTTTAGAACAGCTCTTGTGTAGGTTTGAACTGATCTATCTGGCTCAGCAAAGATAAACAATTTTGTTTGCTTGAAAAGATTAAATAGAAACAGCACATTAGTGCAGAGGTCTCCAGCTTGACAGGAAAAGCTGAAGCATGAGAAGATATTGTGTAAATGTGTTCTCCTTAATTTGGAATAATTAGTCTCTGCTATTTTGTGTTGGGGCTGTCAGCACTCGGGCTGTGTTTTCCAGGAACACTGCAGCACCTAACTTACCTTTCTCTTTTAGAGTAGTATAGAAAGTGAGGCTGAAATGTGTCTGTCCTGGGCTGAAGTAAGGACATCCTCCCGCCAGTTCAGTTGGTGTGGTTTGATACGCTTAAATTTGGTACAAGACTGGTATGTGTTCTGAGCTGCAGCAAGATTGATGTTGTGTGCTCTTCTTTCCTCCTGTGCAAGTCAGAATCTGATCTGTTTGATGTGATAACGTACTAAGACCACAGATGAGCTATAAAATATCAGTGTTTTAATAGGGGGAAGGAGAGGAATAAAAACATGAGTTTTTCAAATTTGGAGTTCAAATGGGAGCTAGGTATGTTCTGAGAATGAAAACAGTGTGCCCAGAATAGGTTAAAATCCACATGAACCTCAAGGAACACTGTGGCAGTTACTGTGTTTACAGGTTTAGCAAAGGCTTTTTTTTTCCCTAGATGTAATTGATTATAGACGCATTTCCTTTATTTGCAATTCCTTTATTTTCTTCATGTTTCAGTGGGAACTTTTCACACCAGAACATGGACAGAAGGGGAAAACACAAATAATTTTGTGTATGTTTCCAGGATTTATTCTCCAAGTGTTCTGCAACATTTTAATCTATTATTCATGGAACAGCATGATTACACGTGTTTGAGAGAATTTTTTTGGACAAAGAAAAAGTGATTTTAAAGCCCAGAATTGTTTAATTAGGAAAAAACAAACAACTTGCAAGTTAGGTGGTCAGTCCAGGATGATATATTTATGATATAAAATAAATAAGAAAAGCAAAACATTATTTGGCAAATAATGTTTTAAGACTATGTTCATGAAATAATTGGAGTGAAAAGCAAATTAATAAAATCAAAACTCATTTATTTGGGGGGGAAGGGCTAAATGGGGCAGATGAATTGCTCACAACAAGTAATGTAACCAGCCCTAGCAAAGAGCACTAGAGAAAACAATAACTATTGTTTGCTAATTTCAGTCATGCTAATGGAATAGGATTTTTAATTAAATAAGACACTTAATTTGTAGAAGGAAGAATGCGTAGTGTGTAATTAAATATCAGAGGACTGTTAAAAGTATTCTGAAAGAAATAAGCTCAAGACAGCTGCTATCTTACTGTATTTACACAAAATTACAGAAGCAGCAAATGTATAATTAGGGTGGAGAACTGTATATCCATGCACCACTGCAGCATAGAATTACAGTGTAGTTGCTCCAGTTGCAATGGGATTAATGCCAGTGAACCCGCTATTTATTTTTGAGTTCTTGGGGAGTGGTGGGGTGTGTGTGTATATATATTATATACATATATACGTACAGTCTACTTGTGCATATGTACACATGCACGTTTGTGTCTACACAGCATATATGTTACAGAATCCCAGTAAGGTTGAGGTTGAAGGGGACCCCCGGGGTCCTGCTTACACGGGGCCACCTAGAGCCCACTGCTCAGGACCAGGTCCAGATGGCTTTTGTGTTTTTCCATATTTCGAAGGTTGGAGTGTCTGCAACATCTCTGGGCAACCTGTGCCGATGCTTGTTCACCATCACAGTAGAAAAGCATTTCCTTGCGTGTGTGTGCTCTTATGCTCGCTCTCTTTTCCCCGTTGCTCCGTCAATAAAGAGTTTGCTGTAGTTGCTCCAAAATAATCTGTTGAGCAACAAAATATAAAATAAGGTATTTGGTGAAATACCGTAGGCTTGATCTTAATCTCACTTACATTGCACAGGTCAGTAGTAATGTTACATTCTCTTGGAACCATAATATTGATTGCTGCTTTGGATATAACAGAGTGGAAAAAGCTCTTATTCTTCGAAAAAAAAATCTGGATGATTCATAGTAAAGTACTGCTGCTTAACATCCTGGTGCATTTTTCTTTTCTGCCAGTTGTTCGGTGTCTCAAACCCAGAACTCTCAATATGCATTCATAGGTGTAAAATTGCGTAACAATTTCATATCTCCTTTTGATTGAAGTGGAAGATCTTTCCTGCTGCCAGGATGGAGCTGCCGTGTGATCCACTCTGTGTCATGCCATACTCAGTTAATGTTTTTTCCTTTCAAGCTACTGACTAAAGACGCTAGAAGGCTTTTATAGAGAGTGTAGGACTGGGAAGCCATTGACGCGGTAGTGTAGGGGATCCTTGGATAAGCTTTGAATGTACTGTGCTGGGGCTGCATACAGGCTAACGGATCTGGTAAACTGCTTTTGGGATCTCGGGCAATTGATTTAGAGGGAATTCTGGAATCTGGTGCTGTATGGCAGTGAGCACACCGCGGTGGACGTAAAACTGGCAGGTTACGAGATCAGACAGAAAGCAAGTTAGATATTGGTTTGAGGTGAGGGAAGTAAGAGCTCTGTTCTTGTCTATGCAGCTTATCAGGTGGGTTTTGTGTATTTTCTTTCTTTTGTTGTGTTTTTTCACTACTATTCTGGACACAGCACTGCGGTAAAGGATCTGTGTCACCGTTTTGGAAGCAGGGAGAGGGGCTCAAGCTGTCTGTCCCTGCTGACACTGTTGCCCCTGATTTTACTCCAAATCAATGCAAGTATTCATTTTTTTGGTAGTTAATCAGACACTGCCTATTCGCGGGTTAATCTTTCTCAGTTTAACCTTTAAAATAACAGATAAGCAGCCGTGATGTGAGAGGACAGGGAATTAAACAAACAGTAATGTTTTGTTGGCTTTTCCCCATTAGTCACCAGAAAGCAAATATCAACAGCCTGTTTGTTACACATTGAAAGCGGTTCAGGCGTGATCTCTGCCTTCTGTCAGGACAGGCACACTGTGCCAAGGGCAAAGACTGAACGTAACACTCCATTGCAGATTGCTGTCGTGCGGTGTTCCAAAGAGATCTGCAGATACAGCACTAATAAAAGAAGTTCCCCAAGCCTATGGTTTCGTATGAGGTGGGGAGGAAGAGAAATGGCAATTGAGCACATTTTTCTGTCCATTAGTTGGGGCAATGTGCTGCATAAATAACCAGTTTTGGCCTTTTCTCTGCCCTTTGTTATTAGCAATACAAAACAAAAAACCTAGCTGAACTGCAATACCTGAGACCGCCTGTTATTTCTCTTCAAGTCTTCAGAATCACATTAATCCAGTTGCTAGTAACAGGCAGGGTTTTTTCAGTCGTTGTTAATTTTAAATGATTTTAACAGCTCTGGAAGTATTAATGAATTCAGGTTTCCTCACTCTTCTAATCATGTTGTCGGCTTAAAATTCACATTTAATTAACCTCTTCACCCAAGGCATAAATCAATACTAAACCTCCAAATGCTAACCATACTGATAGTGATTTTCATTTGGGCTAGCCTGATGAAAATTAGGAATTAAGATGCCTGCAGGAAAGGAGCAAACTAGTGTGGAGTGAAGCACACCTAACTTGTAAACTGTAATAATGAATGTCCTTGGATGGAATGGGAAATCCATTCATTAGAGTTCCAGGGAAGAAAGTGAGAACCAGACTAAGCAGAGCATGGTTCTGCATTCAGGACAAAATTCACCTGAGTGGCTGGGCTCTTATTTTAAGTACAGATTGGATGTGTGTTCTAGAAATCCTGAGAGTCGGAGAAAGATACTTGAAGTAGCAATGGCAGAGCAAAGGAAGTTAGCGTTATGTGAATCTGCACATGTGCAACCTTTTGCTATGAAAATCCAGTACAGTGTTATTTCCTCCTTTTTATTACTGTCTCCTGGTAATGCTGTGATGTATTTCCAGTATAGCAGCCCCTGGGAGCCTGGATGTATTGAAGAGGAGACACTTGGTGTTAATGGGCAACATGCACAAAAAGAATATATCATCGTTATTTTTCCTAGGGTTGGGGAGAAGTAGTACTCGTTGACCATTACACAAATATTGTAGCAGCCAACATAAAAGTGGTTGGATACTGTTACAGAGACTAAACGAACTGTTTATTTTTCCATGTTAGTGTATTTTGCAGGGGCTTAATTCCTATTCAGAACTAAGGATAGAAAGAGCAGAAGGAGGTTCCTATATTTTTATGCTTCAAGGAGAATTTCTACATTGTTCTGAAATTCCATTTTTTTTCCCCACTGAATAAGCATTTGATGTCAAATAAAGATATTTTCACATTGAATGGTAAAATGTGAATATGATTTTACCATTCAATTTCACATTGAATGGTAAAATCTTATTTCAGGGATATTTCTGCAAAAACCTTGAGAACCCTATGGTCAGCTTTGCATATCTCGTTTACAGGTGTTATGTCAGGTGCACCTTTATGCTTTGCAGTGGATGCAAGTCCACAGACTTGAACCTTTAAACTACTTGAATTACACACCTCATTTCACTGCAGTCTAGTGGTTGGTATATCTTCAACAGAACCATTAAATAAGGTCTCAGCTCAGCAAAGTATTTAACCATGTGGTTAAAGCTCAGCACACTCTTAAGTCTCTTGATACTTGAGGACCTTCAGGCAAAATTATGTCCTCAATTATAGGCGGCTTACTTCCTTGGCTAAAATGGAATTGCTCAGGTGTAACAAAAAGCAGAATGGAGCAAAAAGGAGGCCATCTTACATAATTTTTCCAGTTTGCTTCCCTTTGAAATTGGGTGTTCTGGTACAGAACTTTGGGCAGAATGTAGGTTCAGACCTGTAACGTTGTCTCTGTTTATTTCTGATGCTTAGGCTGGACACTGTTATTAGGGCTTGTAATACAAAGTTGGGTTTATATAACTGAGTACATAAGAAGTAGAGAGGGAAACCCAGATCACTTTTTAATGTGTAAGCTAAGCGCGTTTTATCAGGAATCTGTGACAGATAGGAAACCTCACAGTGCTCTTTATTCAGAGACCCCTCCAGCACTGCAGGCCAGTAAACTTCTTGTTCTGCTCTTGTTGGCTGATGGCAGTAATTACAGCCGTATTCTTTATTACCTCTCTTCACATGCAGGTAGATCTGTGACTGATTTCCCTTCTGTTGTCTTTGGTCTGAAAAAAGGGCAGATAGTGTTCACCAGCTTTCTGACTGGAAGTTCTGAGTATTGCTTAAGAGTCTGGGGAGTAGGATTTTCTTCTTCAAACAGAGTGGCTGGTTCTGTTATGCCTTGGCCAAAATCTACATAATTTTCACTTCAAACCCTGCTAGAATCAATAGTGTTGCTGTTGCATTCATTCTGCAGAAAGCCCATATGGGTTTGAGGAACTGTCGTATCCTTTAATAATCTTCCCCTTTCCGTACCTGTAAGGTTATTTGTTGGTTAAAGGCTCTGCACTGCTGTTCCAGTGCATAAGGACAAGGTGCTCCAGAGCTCAAGGAACAGCAGTTAGAATCTAGTTTGCCTGACCTAGAAAGTTATCATATTCTGTAATAGTCTATTCTGAAAGCATTCCTTGCCAAAACAAGCTGGCTGTGTATCCTGCTCAGATATTGACTGTTCATTGCTTACTTTGCTGTGCGTGTTGAGCTTTTTGTTATTTTTCTTTGTTTTAACTTGAATGTGAAAGCCCCCTGAGGTTTCCAGAGTCACCCTAAAATTCTCTTGCTGCTTGATATGTGTGAGGAGGGGTGTTTTGATTATTTTTGAGAATGAAAAGTTCTGAAAGGATGGTAGGTTAAAAAACTGTTCTGTTGACTAGTACATTTCTATGTATCATACATATAGTATTCTTCCCCCAAATAAAAAAAAAAAAGGAAAATCAGATAAGATCCATTTAGAAAAAAAAAACCTCAAAATGGGATTTATTAGGAGGGAGGCCTGTATGTACTTGTAAATGAAGTTTTATTTTCCAGGGCTTAAGAGTCTAAAAACCAGATTTGCACAAGTTTGGGGTCAGTAAGGTAGCATTAAAGAAATCCCCATCGTTCCTGTATTCTGCATGCAAAATGCATTGCAGGGTTTAATCGGAGGTTCCCTTATGTGCTTGCAGCCGCAGAGCTGCACAGTGCGTTCACATATGATAGCCATCACTTCAGGCTCTATTTCACCTTGTCACATCCCATTTATGCACTGGGCTTTTAATGTGATGACAGTCGCTGAAGAGGGAAGGCCTTAGAAAATAAATAAAGATTGAGGAAGTCAGAGATCATTAAAGCTGACACCACCTCACATGTTCATTAATTATGAATCTACTTGGAAGAGCTTTGTTAGACTGCTGGCAAGTGCATGTGATAGAATTTTCGGAAGCGCTTGACTCAACTCTTGGAAGACCTGAAATAGGGGAACCCAGAAGTGAAATTTAACCTGAGGGCATTTACATCCAAGTCTGCGCTCAGCCCAGGATTTACATTTGCTTGAGGCTGAAATTCTGGCCAACTGGGCTTTCTCTGCAAACTGACCTCCAGGCTGCTTTCCTGTTGTGAAAGAGAATCTCTTTCTGTATGGAAAAAAGTTCTTTTTTTTTCTGTGGGCCATGTTGTCACAGTTGTCCTGTGACTTTCCTGACAGAATCCCAGTCAGTCCCCGGTATGTTATGCAGATAACTGTACATAAATTAATGTGGCAAAAGCCTGGAGGAGCAGATCGCTGTATTTATCCTGTTCCATATCACATCTTTCCCAAGAGAATCTGCTGGGTGACAGGTGACTGCGCATCATAGCAGATACCTGGGAGAAATGGGGCAGTGCTTACTCCTCACCTCCTCTCCTTATTTTTAACTCAATGAACTAATCTTGCTTGCTTCTTCCCTCTCAAGTCTCATGCACCTTTTAGGCTTCAATTTTAATAGTTTACAAAAGCCCCAGCACACCTCAGGCTTCTGTGGACAGATTTTTCCATAGTAGTGCATGTCCGGAGGAACATGAGCAACAAGACCAAAGTCTTCTACATAAACATATTAAAACCTCCTTTATAAAGAAATAAGCAAATAAAACCAGGGAGAGGATTGTGAAACCAGCCCAAGCTGGCCCTGAACTGAACCCTTGTTTTTAACAATGTATGAGCACTTCTGCTCCTGGAGACCATTCAAGCTGTAGTCAAAGCTTTGATCTTCTGTGTTTTAACCTCTTGCTTATGAATAAGTGAATGTTGCTGATGGGGAGGTGGATATTCTTTTCATGGAAACAGATCTGAAACACCTCTGTATCATGAGGAAACTGGTAACTTACTAGGCTGCTGTTCTTCAATGAATAAAGGGATAAATGAAAGATGCTAGTGTGTATCCGTACTAACTCCCACGTGTTGCCCTACAGGTTGTGCTGCTTTTGCTTCTGAAGGAATTGCACTCATAGCCTCGTGTTTTCTCTGCTGTTTCTTCATAGGTTTCTACAAGATCTTTGAGGAACAATTTCAGCCCGAAATGAACTGTCGTCAACTTCTGTTGCTCCTGGAAGGAGGTCACCAGACATCCCCCAGACTGCACACCAGAAAATGTAAGTGAATGAAATGATGAAAACAGTTGATCCGGGCTCCACTCCTTCTGATCAGTGTCATGCCACCAGGTGCACTGCGTGACAGTGATCCCTTTCTGGCCCTCCCTGTAGTGGTCGTTATAAATAATAGCCTTGTAATTACTTTCTTTAAAGAAAAGCAGAAGCTGAGAAGTAACCAGGTGAAAACTGCAGGTAGCGTGTGGGACAGATATTTCTGTGCAATGAGGTGTGGTGTTACTCTGCTGTGTGGCTTGCTGGTGTGCCAGCAGAACAAGGGAAAGCTGGCCAAACGTGCACCCAGCCAGAAGTCTATTAATGCAAACCTAATTCTTCCTTAATACTGGTACCAGGGGGATTTTAAGTTAAGAACATACAGGTTTATCTTGGAGCTCCTAGATGATTTTCAAATGCCTTTTGTACAATTTTTATACTGTATGTATGTAGTTTATGGAGTGGAACTATGCTGATGTAGGCGTCTATATCGATTTAAGGACCTGGCTTGGCTGGTTGCTGTTACTCACACTGCAGTTCCTTGCAGAATGGAGTTGTGACCTGTGGAGATAATTTTCGTAATGCCAAATAGTTAGAGACAGACTCTGAGAATTAACAGAGATACCTGGACTTCTGTTCTTAGATGTTACTGTTGTATCAAATAAGTACGTAGAATTATTGACGTTTCTATTTTACTACAGTCTTGTCTCCGAATTGGGCAGTACTACCTTTTAATTTACTTTTGCAGGATGCAGTTGATAGCCTTTTTTTTTTTTTTTTGTGGTGGACTCTCTTTCTGAGGTATTTTAATACACTGTTACTGAGAATATAAAATTTAAATGCGTGTAGCAGTCAGTGCGGCGTATTTCAGTCGTGACTGAAGTTTCATTAACATCACGGAAGTTTTTTAGTTTTTTTTACGGGTGCCCATGAAATGAAAACAAGTATAAAATTAGTGTCTGGTTTAAAATTTTATCAGTGAAGTTACACTGAACATTAAGTAGGTCATTTTCTGATACCATAAAACATAGTGACAGGAGGGGAAAAAAGAGACTTGGACTGGCTGGGCAGGACTGGGGAGATGGTATCGGGTAAGAGGCTTGTATCCCTTCCAGAGGCAGGCCAGTTGAGAGGGGTGCTGAGAAAACACAGATCACCTCTGGCACTGGGTCTCTGAGTCTAAGGTCATCCAGAATCATATCAAGTTTTATCTTTATTGCCTAAGCTTGTGCATTTCAGGCTGAGACAATATCTTGCACGCTGACCTTAGCAGAGCTGGTTCTGAGATGCGAGGCAGCAGGACCCCACCCCGAGCTGCTGTAACCAGTCAGCGAAACAGGTTTAATTTGCCTAGATGTAATCTGGCAGATTAACAATGAGGATTTTTTATATAGAGATAATACTGCCACTACATCTGAAGTTTGTACTACTGCTGTTTCACTGACCTGTCCTGTACCTTTCCAGGAAAACATTTCCAGCATCAAAGTGAGGCCGGCACTAGTTCCTATTTGGTCCCCACAAAGGAACAATTTCCTTTTCCTCCCTTCTTTTAGTGTCAGTCAGGAGATTCTTAAATACAGCTTGCAACCAAATGTTATTTACCCTTCTTTTCTTAGCTGTATCCAGTAGCTGCTAATTAAGTCTTTTGTAGCATGACTCTGAACTAATTAGGGTTAATTGAGCCTGCTTGTGCATTAGCTACTCCAGCACTTGTCCCGATAATCAGGATTTTTGAGTGCATTTAATATTTTCGCGATTAGCTAGCCTGAATTCACGTTCTCTGCCGTTTTTGTGGCTTTTATGGCCTTTTTAGTTACTTTGATACTAAACATGAGTATCCCTTTCCTGCTCTCTTATTACTGGTCACTGTAGCAGGGTTTTTGTCAGGCTTCTTGGTTGCAGTTACAACTGCATGAAGCATTAAGGGTTTCATGGGTGTTAGTTACACGTTGAAAGGTGCTGAGGTGACAAGGTGCTATAGTTCGAGATGAACTGAAAAATCATTTTTTGTGTGTAGCATTGTATAGTGCCACGAGTTGGTGTTTATCGATAAACTGCTGCTGTGGATGTCAGCACCTGAACTGGCGAGGATTCACTTGCTGCAGTGTAATGATTTATTTTTTTTAATTATTTTTTTTTATTTGGAGGTCCTTCCAGCCAAATTCTTGACCCAGTCTGTCCATCCTTAGCTCTGCTGGGGTTGTTGCCAAATTAGACATGATAAAGCAGTCAATCGGGTGACAATTCCTCTGCCTTCAGTGTTATCTGTGGTTAGCCACTGATTGACCTGTGAGATTCTAATCAGGCTCTCAAAGGTGCTTTGATTTAATAAGGGAAGGCTGGCACTGGCTCTCCTGCCTTCAGGATCAGCTTTGCAGCTGTAGCTCTAAGCCCCAGACCACCCCTGCAGTGCCAGTTTAGGTCGTACAGTGTTGTACATCCCGAAACAGAGCTTCGTGTCACTGTATCCTGCAGCAAAGCCCGTGTTTTTC
>WKFP01014257.1:192481-250087 GCA_011057875.1 Pterocles orientalis
TCAAGTCTCATGCACCTTTTAGGCTTCAATTTTAATAGTTTACAAAAGCCCCAGCACACCTCAGGCTTCTGTGGACAGATTTTTCCATAGTAGTGCATGTCCGGAGGAACATGAGCAACAAGACCAGTGTCTTCTACATACACATATTAAAACCTCCTTTAAAAAGAAATAAGCAAATAAAACCAAGGAGAGGCTTGTGAAACCAGACCAAGCTGGCCCTGAACTGAACCCTTGTTTTTAACAATGTATGAGCACTTCTGCTCCTGGAGACCATTCAAGCTGTTGTCAAAGCTTTGATCTTCTGTGTTTTAACCTCTTGCTTATGAATAAGTGAATGTTGCTGATGGGGAGATGGATATTCTTTTCATGGAAACAGATCTGGAACACCTCTGTATCATGAGGAAACTGGTAACTTACTAGGCTGCTGTTCTTCAATGAATAAAGGGATAAATGAAAGATGCTAGTGTGTATCCGTACTAACTCCCACGTGTTCCCCTACAGGTTGTGCTGCTTTTGCTTCTGAAGGAATTGCACTCATAGCCTCGTGTTTTCTCTGCTGTTTCTTCATAGGTTTCTACAAGATCTTTGAGGAACAATTTCAGCCCGAAATGAACTGTCGTCAACTTCTGTTGCTCCTGGAAGGAGGTTACCAGACATCCCCCAGACTGCACACCAGAAAATGTAAGTGAATGAAATGATGAAAACACGTGATCTGGGCTCCCCTCGTTCTGATCAGTGTCATGCCACCAGGTGCACTGCGTGACAGTGATCCCTTTCTGGCCCTCCCTGTAGTGGTCGTTATAAATAATAGCCTTGTAATTACTTTCTTTAAAGAAAAGCAGAAGCTGAGAAGTAACCAGGTGAAAACTGCAGGTAGCGTGTGGGACAGATATTTCTGTGGAACGAGGTGTGGTGTTACTCTGCTGTGTGGCTTGCTGGTGTGCCAGCAGAACAAGGGAAAGCCGGCCAAACGTGCACCCAGCCAGAAGTCTTTTGTGCCTCCTAATAAATGATTCTAGCATCTATACAACCAGCTGATAAAGAACAAATGAAGTGGGACTTCAAGTGTGGATTTTTTGTTTGCTAGTAATAAAAAAAAAATCCAAATACAACAGCTTGAATTTTCAACAGGGTTTTCCTAGAACCAAACACTTAAAGAAATCATTGCGATTTATTTTTGCTTCCAATACCTTAGGATTTAGTTTCATATATTCTCAACAATCTGCGTGTTTTTAGGTGTTACAAATCAAACTCAAATGGAAAGTATTCCACTGTTTAAAGTTTCTTGTATGTAATTGCATTTTGACTGTAATAGCATTATGAAAGCATCTTTCAAGCTCCAATTAATGCAAACCTAATTCTTCCTTAATACTGGTACCAGGAGGATTTTAAGTTAAGAACATACAGGTTTATTTTGGAGCTCCTAGATGATTTTCAAGTGCCTTTTGTACAATTTTTATACTGTATGTATGTAGCTTATGGAGTGGAACTATGCTGATGTAGGCGTCTATATCGATTTAAGGACCTGGCTTGGCTGGTTGCTGTTACTCACACTGCAGTTCCTTGCAGAATGGAATTGTGACCTGTGGAGATAATTTTCATAATGCCAAATAGTTAGAGACGGACTCTGAGAATTAACAGAGATACCCTGACTTTTGTTCTTAGATGTTACTGTTGTATCAAATAAGTACGTAGAATTATTGACGTTTCTATTTTACTACAGTCTTGTCTCCGAATTGGGCAGTAGTACCTTTTAATTTCCTTTTGCAGGATGCAGTTGATAGCCTTTTTTTTTGTTGTTGTGGTGGACTCTTTTTCTGAGGTATTTTAATACACTGTTACTGAGAATATAAAATTTAAATGTGCGTAGCAGTCAGTGCGGCGTATTTCAGTCGTGACTGAAGTTTCATTAACATCACGGAAGTTTTTTAGTTTTTTTTACGGGTGCCCATGAAATGAAAACAAGTATAAAATTAGTGTCTGGTTTAAAATTTTATCAGTGAAGTTACACTGAACATTAAGTAGGTCATTTTCTGATACCATAAAACATAGTGACAGGAGGGGAAAAAAGAGACTTGGACTGGCTGGGCAGGACGGGAGATGGTATCGGGTAAGAGGTAGGCCAGTTGAGAGGGGTGCTGAGAAAACACAGATCACCTCTGGCACTGGGTCTCTGAGTCTAAGGTCATCCAGAACCATATCAAGTTTTATCTTTAGAGCCTAAGCTTGTGCATTTCAGGCTGAGACAATATCTTGCACGCTGACCTTAGCAGAGCTGGTTCTGAGACGCGAGGCAGCAGGACCCCACCCCGAGCTGCTGTAACCAGGCTAATGAGTCAGCGAAACAGGATTAATTTGCCTAGATGTAATCTGGCAGATTAACAATGAGGATTTTTTATATAGAGATAATACTGCCACTACATCTGAAGTTTGTACTGCTGCTGTTTCACTGACCTGTCCTGGATCTTTCCAGAAAAACATTTCCAGCATCAAAGTGAGGCTGGCACTAGTTCCTATTTGGTCCCCAGAAAGGAACAATTTCCTTTTCCTCCCTTCTTTTAGTGTCAGTCAGGAGATTCTTAAATACAGCTTGCAACCAAATGTTATTTACCCTTCTTTTCTTAGCTGTATCCAGTAACTGCTAATTAAGTCTTTTGTAGCATGACTCTGAACTAATTAGGGTTAATTGAGCCTGCTTGTGCATTAGCTACTCCAGCACTTGTCCCGATAATCAGGATTTTTGAGTGCATTTAATATTTTCGCGATTAGCTAGCCTGAATTCACATTCTCTGCCGTTTTTGTGGCTTTTATGGCCTTTTTGGTTACTTTGATACTAAATATGAGTATCCCTTTCCTGCTCTCTTATTTCTTGTGGAAAAAATAAATTACTGGTCACTGTAGCAGGGTTTTTGTCAGGCTTCTTGCAGTTATGACTGCATGAAGCATTAAGGGTTTCATGGGTGTTAGTTACACGTTGAAAGGTGCTGAGGTGCCAAGGTGCTATAGTTCGAGATGAACTGAAATATCATTTTTTGTGTGTAGCATTGTATAGTGCCACGAGTTGGTGTTTATCGATAAACTGCTGCTGTGGATGTCAGCACCTGAACTGGCGAGGATTCACTTGCTGCAGTGTAATGATTTTTTTTATTATTTTTTTTTTTATTTGGAGGTCCTTCCAGCCAAATTCTTGACCCAGTCTGTCCATCCTTAGCTCTGCTGGGGTTGTTGCCAAATTAGACACGATAAAGCAGTCAATCAGGTGACAATTCCTCAGTGTTATCTGTGGTTAGCCACTGATTGACCTGTGAGATTCTAATCAGGCTCTCAAAGGTGCTTTGATTTAACAAGGGAAGGCTGGCACTGACTCTCCTGCCTTCAGGATCAGCCTTGCAGCTGTAGCTCTAAGCCCCAGATCACCCCTGCAGTGCCAGTTTAGGTCGTACAGTGTTGTACATCCCGAAACAGAGCTTCGTGTCACTGTATCCTGCAGCAAAGCCCGTGTTTTTCTAAGCATGTAGTCTTTCTGCAGTACTGCTGTAATACAGACATGCCAATAGAGGAAACAAGTGCTTGGGTTCAAATGTTTCTCTTGCTGTCAGGATTTTGAAAGGGTTTTGTCCCTCAGGTTAGCACCAGCAGGAGGCTTCCCCAGCTGTTGGTGTGACCTCAGCAGTTACAAATACATTAGATTTCAAACTTCCCATCTCGGAGTGAGAACTCACAGAACATACTGCAGTAGCCTACTAAGCAGCACGCTGTATATGAATATTCATTCTTTTGCCTTTGTTATTTACATAAATTTAGTGCAAGGCAAGTCTTTTACTCTCGCTTTAGCTTTTTTGATACAAATGTAGATACAGCTGCACACACTTGCTTGAATTAGAGCAATACCTTTTATTTTTCTCTGCCTTTTTATCCCCCTGGTGGAACTGAAAATATTTCCTCTTTTCTTTTTGAATGTTAAATCTGAAACTATGTAGTTAGCTAAAAGGAGTGCATATGTATTAGATTTTCTGAAACCATCTCAGCTTCGAGGCTTCTGAACTGAGGGTTTTGAGCATTATTTGTTTACTTTTACCCTGGTGTATACAAATAATACTGGTTTCAAAAGTGTTGTACTGATAAAAAAATAGTGTAAAGATGAGTTAGCCAAGTGTATCCAGTTTTCTGTATACATCTATATGTATGTGCAATGTAAATACCTGTATATTGATCCACAGACAAAGCAATTTAGGCAGTCAGCTCCATCTTTCATATATGTCCTCGCCTAGCTGCGTGTGGCTGTGTCCCTTCTGAGGGGCTGTGAGAACGCAGATCGGGGAAACGCGAGCTCTAAGGGAAGGCTCCATGACTCGAGGCAACTTGGTGTGACAGACTGTTCCAGTGCACGTCTTTACCATAGGTACCGAGGAAAACAGAGCCCCAGAACTAACTGTAACGCAGGGGGGTTTGTCTCCTCATCCCAGTGTTATTGCCTGGCAGGTAATAATGTGTTCATGAAGTACTAGAAAAAACTAGCAATTGACTTGTTGCAGAGTTAGTTGGACTGAAAGCAAAACAGAGCGTATAGTCCACAATCGGAACTTGTGGAAAGGGCTGAGAGGCTTAAATTTTGTAGTAATGGAAAGCAGATGCAACAGAAGGATGTTTCCCTTGTCTGGTTGCCTTTTACAACAGTCTTTAACATACTTACTGATCTGAAATCTGCCACACAAAAATAATCTTTGCCTTATGTTTTATGGCAGATAAATGTGAAGAGCTGTGTAGGTGGCAAGCTCTGATTGTGTTTTGTACCATGAACTGGTTAGCAAAAGCTCCTGCAGGTGACTGGGCTGAAACACCCTGATAATTTGGTATTTTTACATTCCTTTCCCTCATACCACTGGTTTTGATCTGCCTTGCCTATTCTGATCCTAAGCTTTCTTGAACTGGACTTCTCCCCAGTTATGCTTATGTGGTGTGCAGCTTTTACCTTTTTTAATCCGGAAAAAAAGGAAAATGCTTTCCTAGGAACGGTTAGAGAAATGAAGAACACAGAAGCGTGCACCACGCAGAACAAAAGCTGTGAGCAGCTCTGCAGCAATCAGGAGCCCAGTCAGAAAGCTGATGTACCTGGAGGTGAAGGGGTGTGTACAGGAGGCAATCGTTGCCCCCAGTACATCTGCAACCTCCATATAAAGAATTTAAGCACTGAAGCTATTTAGGTTAACTACTCTGGTTTTCTCTGAAAATACATTCACCATCCTACCCCAGTGGGAGCAGAAGAAAATCATTATCAGTTATTGCACAGAGATTTAAATTAAGTTTTTTATTTTTTTTTATAAAACTGAACTTCTAAAACAAAATCCCAGAGAAGTGGAATTAATTGCTGGATCTGCATTGAATCACCAAGAGACATGGTTTTATTTCTGTGTGGCAGCAGAAAGTGCTTCATCAGTAGGAATTCACGTAGAGGAAAACTACGCATGTCCCACTTATTGAACACAAGTATGTCCGGGATATTTAATTAGTTTTTTGATTAATTCGTTTAACATAACGAAGTCGAGGACTGCAGCATATTCAGCACTACACAGTTTGCTACCTGTGTGTACCTCCAGCTCTTCTTAGTTAAAGGCACCTTGTGGTTTTTACCTGCAGCTGTTGTAAATGAATTACTACTTCTTTTCTAAGCTACCTTCATTACCCTGAGGAAATGCACAGAAACACACTGGAGCTAAGATGATTTGCAGCATCTGTGGTTAAGATTTAATATAATGTACTCTGTTTTCAAGGATAAAACACTGAGGGGGTCACTTAAAACAAGTGTAAGGCATTAGATTAATTACTTGGAAACCAGTCAGCTAAGCAGTGTATTTACTCGGTGTGAGAAATAGCAAGACAATATTTTTGCTGGCTTTTGTGCATATTTGATGTAAATTTAATATAGTTTAAAAAGTAGGTCAATACATAGTAGGCAGTGGAGTTCACGAGTTCACCAACAAGATGTGAGGATGTCTCCTGGCAATACGGTTTCTTGGTAGCAACAACTTTGTCATGTGGAGATGGCTGAAGCAGGTCAAGCCCTTGCTGTGCCAGGTGATGCACAGATGCAGACGACACATGCACAGTCCAAGCATCTCACTTCCCCTCCGTGCTGTTTCTTCTTGTATGAAGTACTGCACCTCATTTTTAAATGCACGAATGATTAAAGTTCAAGACGTCAGTGGGTAACTGTTTGTTGTTGTTGTAACATGGGGGCAGTGCTAAAGTAATCTGTGTTAGATCAGTGGGCAGTGAATAAAAGCCCCTGATTTGAGATTACATGGAGTCCCAAGCCAGCAATACTTGCATGTTGCTAGGTCACCTGTAAAGTCAAGTAATTGAAGGACCTGGTGTGGGACAGGCTGGCTTTCTGCTTGCTTCTTGAGGCTGTTTTGCTTCATATCAGGGAAATAAAGACAAACATGTCCTCTGTGACCTAAAACAATAATAGCTGAGCTGATGGTGCTGGGGAGAAGATGCACACTCTTGTTGGCTGAGTGTATCTCCAGTTCTGCTTTCTGGAGTTCACCTTGCTGCTGCTTGCTCCAGTGTGAGAACCCACTCAGAAGATTGTGATAAGGACAATAAATTACTGACAAACCTTGAGAGAATGTTAGGAAACATCATTCCAGCTGTTAGAGTCAATGAGCAAAACTGTGAGTCTTGTCAAGTCCTTTTGCTATGTCACAGCATAGAACTGTCACCTCATTAATCAGGGGAGCGTGTTACCGTGGTGCTCCAGTGTGAATAGCATTCATCGCTGGTCTTGTCAATTTCTTGGAATAAAACTATAATTTGATAATCCTCACCTTATGCATTTGAAATTTACAGTGACATTTCTGTTTACTGGTGATGTACTTCATTAATTAAACTGGTGAAGATTTCAATACGTATATTAGAAAGCATAATTAAAAGGCAGATAACTAGGAAGCTTATCAGGTAGGAGGTTGTTACAGGGGAAAAAAAATACGTGTTTAATGCAGAACAGAGAATCTTGGCTACAGCTGTGAAGCACTGCTGGCTTATACATGGAAGCATGACTGGGATGTTCTGAAAATGTGGGATGGGACAGTGAAGGTTCTGGTAAGGTTCTGGTTTGCTAGGTACATAACACAGAACTTCCCAAGCAAGGATCTCTATGGTTTCTGTTTTTTTTCTGTGATTATTTTGATAATGTTGTTATTATCTGTAAACACTTCACAACCTGTAGGTGGAAGTACAGGGGTTTTTAATTCTTTCTCATTATAATTATGGACGAAACACGCAGTATGGATAGGTGCATACTCATTAATGTAAGAACTAAAGAGGAGACTTGCTTACCAATTGCTCTTTATGGGATTGTGTGTTCTCTGGAGACCACGTGCAATCACAGAATATATCTAGGTGGCAATTTATGGAGTGACTTGTGCTTGCTCTTCGCCAAATCTGAGCCACAGAGAGCTCCTGTGGCTGTGTTAACACATCATGAATACACCATGGTCCTCATTGAAACAAGCTTCTACTTCCTCAATAGATGGGAGTGTAAGCTATCATCTGTCTAAAAAGCATTGTAAAGACATAACATAATATAATAGTTCCAAGCATGTAGCATGCCCCTCATAAAAGTGTTAATAACCAGTGAAAGAGGTGACAAAGAACTGTAGCACCACTTAATTTATTCCAGGCTCGTAGGCAAAGTTTGGAGCAGCTCGCAGTACAAGCGATAGCTTTTGCAGTGCTGATAGATGACCTCCTCCTTGCTGTGAAGGGAGCTCAGACTGCAGCTAGAGAGGACAGGGAAGCCCATTGTGCCAGAAAGTCAATGAAAAAGACATGTTTGCTGGAAAGTAGGCATTCAGATCCACTCATTTCCGACATAATTGCAAAGCACCTTCACATTATGACAAGAGCTGCAAAGCATGTGTTGACAGGGAGCAAGCAGAGTAAAGCATACAGGAGGTAAGCATTCATCCGTCCGTTCTGATTAGACAATAAAGCAAGCCACAAGGTCAATTTTCAATCTAGAAAGAAGATTTTTAGGTGGCCGTGAAGTATAATCAGTCTGAAGTCGATAGAGAGGGAAACGAGAGATTACAGAGATGAAGCACGCTGCCTGTGCAGCTCAGCTGCAGTACCAGTACGAGGAAGCGGTCATAGGTGCCAGAGAGAAAAGATTGAGGAAAGCTGGATAACATCACCTCAGCTGCTCTTATCGTATGTTTTATAAGAACAAGTAGAGGTCATATATCTGTAACCTGGCTCTTTCTTTGGAGTAGGCTGCTAACAATAATCGCGAGATCAATCTGCCTACAAAGCTATTAATTTTATTCTTCCTTGGAGACTTCTAGGCTCTGGCTTTGTGTTCTTCCACAGCTTTTGATCAAAGTAATTCTTTGCCCAGTGCAACAGATGCCTTCATCATGATCCCTTTAAAGAGGAAAGAACAACTCAAAGTTACGTGTACTTAAACATGTCACTTCTCATAAACATCGTCAGCTCTGTGGTGTTAAGCCATAGTGAAGCCAAAAACTTCTTAATAATTTAGTGTGCAGTTACAGAAGCAAACATAAAGTCATGCATTGATCAAAAATAGGTAAGAAGGCGAAAGTATGGAGTGTTCTGCTCGGTAAGTTAACAGACAGAAGTTAAGCACCTGGCACTATAGCTGGACTGAAATTGCAGTACACGGGGAAGCTATGTTTGGAATTCAATGTTAAAGCTCAAATACTTCCCATATCAAATCCTTTACAGGGATTTGCATGCTTGCTCATTGAAGAGAGTGTTTTTAACTCAAGAGGCTGAAGTTAAGCATTGCTAAATCCTAAAACTGTTTAATTCGAATTAAACACTATTAGAACATGTGCCCACACATCCCAATCCCTTTCTGCGGTTGTATCCTGAATAACATTTAGACATTCAACTTTGGGAGCAGAGAAACAGTAGTTGCCTGGTTTTAATTTGTGTTTCTGTGCCACCAAGCATAATTGAATCTTGATTTGTGACTGAGGATCATATACAAATAAAACATAATAAAGAAAACTTGCATTCTAACCCTTGCTGTGTAGGACATACTAACCATTTAAACTTGGTTCATTAAATAAACTTGAGCAGCTGCTGGGTATTTCAGTGTTTGCGAAGGGACATAAATGAAAAGGATTCTTTTCAATAATAACGAACTGAATTTGAAGCACTCAATTTTAGAGATGGATATGAAGCTGAAGCATGAAGTAACGCAGGCGGAATTACAAAATACAGAGCTAATAGGAATAAAAACTGTAATGCAAGTGTGATTCTAGGATGCTTGCAAAGCAGGTAATGAACAAAAAGTTATGGTACTGCTAGAACTGAGTTTATAATGTAGTTCGTAAAAAGGTTCCCAAATTGCAGCTTAATAAATGCTCCTAACTAGAACTAGGCAAGAAAGTTCTTACTGCCAGTAATATACAAGTGAAAAAGAGGCATTACAGGTGTAGTTGAGAAGATAAACTTTCTGTAAAGTTGCTTTTATTGATTAAAATAAAAGCTGCTTTTCCTTCTGAAAACTCACTTCAATGACTCGATGTATAAAACCCAAATAAGATATCTTTGTCCGGGGTAAAACCACACAGAGTGAGTAATTCTGCTATGGAGAGCTGTGTTCTGTGGCAGGAAGTCACGC
Source organism: Pterocles orientalis (assembly GCA_011057875.1). Taxonomy (NCBI): domain Eukaryota; kingdom Metazoa; phylum Chordata; class Aves; order Pterocliformes; family Pteroclidae; genus Pterocles; species Pterocles orientalis. Next base: position 202,140 of record WKFP01014257.1, read on the forward strand.
TTCAGTCTGGATTAACTTCAAGAACATCCAAAATAGTGCATTTGAGAGTCTGTTTGCAGAAGTAAATCACATCAGTAGCATCCGTGCAGCAACTTTCCAAATAGTCATTGTAGTCATACACCCCAGTGATCACAGGGAAGAAAATAAACTTGACCAAAGCAGGCATCAATCTTCCATTTGGGGAAAAATATGATTTTAAAAGGCTGTAGTGAGAATACTTTGAATTAAAATGCCCCTAAAAAGTTCTCACTTTTAGTTTATTTCTCTTGCTGCAAAACAATAACCTACTGATGCTAAGTTGCTGTTTCTCTCTGTCCGTAGTCTTAAATTACTTTGTAAAGTTCCTTTGCATTGCAAAATTCAGCCCTTCCTGAGTCAAGTTTCATTGCTTGGGGTTTGTTCTTTTTGTCCTGAGAAATCAATCCCAGTGAGCAGAAGTAGCCCTCGCAGTCAGGAAGCATCCCAGAGATGCAGGATTGAGTTATGCTCAGAAAACCAATGATCTAAACCAAAGGAATACACCTGTGCAATGAACAGTAACAAAAAAGAGCTGCAGGGGGAGACAGGGAAAAAAAAAACCCATAGTCAAACAGCCACAAGGGAAAAGTGAAGAGATAAGCAAAAATGACTTGAAGAATGGTTCTGGGTAGTGTGTTCTATGTTATATTGATGAGCTGCTGGATCTGAAGGAATCTTTTTGAGAAGAGGATAAAACGAGCACACACGGGGAAAAAGGAATACTCAGGCAACGAGGACTCTCCTGCGTTATAACAATGAATGTAACATGACCAAATGCACACAATTCTTGCCCAGCAAAACAAAAACTCTTTGTAAACCTATGTGATAGGGAGTGAAACCAGTACAAACCTGAGCATAGAGCTATAAAGATGTGACAGTGTAGAAGCCTGTCCTCTAGCACAATGACAAGGTCATAAACCCAGCCCCATTTAAGTTTGCCTGCTTCCAAGGGTTCCTATATATTATAATTTTTATAATTGCATATATAGAAGCTCCTTGTTCTCTTGTGTATGTGAAGTGTATACGTGGATGTAAGGCAATAGAGAACATTGTACTTAAACTGGGATTGTAAGGTTTCCATTCGTAATTTCTTTAAATAGTGGAGTAACATGTAAGAGAATGTTTTATTACCTCTCTGTCTATCTAAAGCTGGGTCGAACCACTGGCACCAAAGGAGACGAGCAAACCCCTTATAACCTGTGGCGGCTGTGTGTGCTGTTATCATCCAGCCAGTACAGCCTGCGGGTCTCCGCTGTTGAAGATGGAGCTAAGACACCTCCTTTGGTCCCTGTGTCCTGCTTCAAACCTAGTTGGAAAACAATTAATTTCTAGCTTTGTAAATCCCCCTGTGTTTTCAGACAGGCAGAGGTTTCTGCTTCCTCCCCTATTCAGCATATGCCCTGCCTTTCTGCGATGCCTCGCCCCGGCGTGGGCTGGCTTTGAAGCCGTTGATGCAGCGCTGGCTTGCACGGTGTTGTGCTTTCAATTAAAAAAGCTTCTCTAAGCTAGTGCTGCACTTTTTCTCCTTTTGTTTTTCCTAAAACTGCCTGAACAAATGGAGAGGAATGGGGGAGGCAGGCATAACTTCATAAAAGCTTAAAACTTTGAGATAAAATGGTTTTTCTGTATTAATTAATCTCTTGACTAGATGTAAAGTGTGGAAATCTTGAAGCTAGAGTTGGTATAAACAGATAAGATCCGGAGTTTTGTTTTACCTGTACACTGACCCCGTAATACTTGTTTTTCGATCTTACTTGTGTAGAAATGTAGACACACAGAGGACAGTGCAATGACAATGTAGAGTTTTTTTCTTTTGCTATTTCTTTACAAACATTGACACACAGGATCCGTAATTAAACATACCTGCTTTGGGCATGGGGAAATACAGTGACTGGTACGCGAGGCAAAAATGTTAGAGGAAGAAAACCAGTATATACGTCACCGTCCTGTGTTACATTTTAGTTTCCCATCTAAATATGGCAGCCTAGTCATAAAACTTAATTTATAAATCATAAATGGTTCTTTTTTTTTTTTTCTTCTCCCCCTCCCCAAATGCTTAAGTATTTAAACTCTTCTCCGTGCAGGTTTGGTACTCAGAAGAATTAATCAAACTGTCAGGCTGTAGACCAGAGCTGCAGAGAATACACAGTGGTGTGTCATGGTTACTTAGCAACTATAGCTGAAGAGGTTAAGGTAGAAAATACTGTCATTTTCCTGTGTTTGAGATTTCCTCTTCCCACAGCCTTTGTATACATATTTTTTCTCCCAACCGATAGAGTCTTTTGTGTGTTTTAATGAATCTTATGTTATATCTTTCAAAAGAACCTACTATTTCTGTAGACTAATTTGAATTAAATGACTAATTTAAGGATTTGAGTGGAGCTCATAACAAGAACAGGAGATGTTAACCTAGAATGTATGTAAAAAAATTTCCACCATTGAATGGGAAGCTGTTTAATTTTACTGTCATTTTTTTTTCCTTAAAAATTGATAGCAGTGGGGGTAAGTGTAGTTTTGACTAAATTATTATTGAAATAATGTTCTACCGTGGTGGCAGTGGAAGTGGGAACTGTTTTGCCCTTGTGTTATTGGTGGTAGTATTTATTGCCCTGATAGGGAAATGGAGTTTACTTACTAGGAGGAGATAGATGACCTCTCATAGCTGCGCTCTGCTAGAAGATTTGCCTCTGGCAGTAGGTTAAAAATAATAGCAGTTCTGAAAATTTTATGAAAGCTTTAGGGTGTTACTTCAACATCAGCAGCTATAACACAAACAAGCCTTAAATCCTGCAACTTATGAAATGATAATGAGAAAAGGATCCAGAATTTCTGTTGCGTTCTTGATGGGCTCATGCCTGAATATAGGAGTGTGCCTGAGCAGTATACACAGCGGGAGCCTTTCTGGGAGGAGGAGAGAGATTGCCAGGAGCTGAATGTGGCATCGAGGCCGTTCAATATTACTAATCTTTAGCTCTTCAGTTTTGTATTATACAAAATATTTGTTGGTCTAGGTTTTTGGAGTAAAAGAAAATTGGGATCCTTCTTTATTGCCTGCGTGGGGCTGGGTCATGTGCTGCAAGGGTCTGATTTTGGTTTCCAGCAGCAGTACGAGCAAACAGTGTAATCAATGTGTTCTGTAAATATACATTCGACTGCAGTTCTCTTTTCTCTCCATTTGTCTTGAAAAAGAAACGGGAACAAAGAAAAAGCAGAATTTAAAGTAATAATTTGGAAATACTGGAGATGTTACAGGTGAAAGCGCGTACATCTTCCGTGTGTGGTCTGATCTGACTGCCAGCCATCTAGTCCTCTCAAATACTGATCCTAATGGAAATAGTCATGCTGCGGTGGCTTTTCTGGGGAATGGAACAAGGTGTGTGTGCTACAACCAGAAACTCTAAGGTATATGAAGGAAATGGCTGTAAATTTGGGGATATTTGGCATTCAAGGGGAAAATGGGAACATGAGAGATCTGGACAGCTACATGGTTTGCAGGCTTTTATTTTTTGATAGTAATTTGCTACAAGGTGCTGACAGTGTGTCCGAGCTCTGCTTTAGACATAGATAGCAAGACAGTCCCTAAATATGGCTTTGCTTTATTTATTGTTTGCAGGATTTTTATATCCTAGTGTTACATCTTGTGGTTCCATTGATTTTTACAAGTTGTGTAATTTCACTGTGTATTGATTCATTGGCTTTCTAGAACTCTACATCTGTTTCTGTAATCGCCCAGCTTTGGAGTGGGTGTGTGTGAGAGAGATGAGGAAGAACTATGAAATCCGTGTCTGTTCTTGCCAAGCTCATTCACCAGTTGCTCCTCCACACCTATCCTCACTGGTTTATGCGTTGCACTTGGTTTGTTTTAATAACTGGTGTTATTAACGTTAATGTTAAACCTTGCTTTGTTGTTTGCACCTTCACTGCATCAATCCAGACGAAACTGAACTAGCGTCAGTAAATTGTGGTAAGGAGCAGTGATCGTCAGCCTGGTGTTTCTCCTGTGCTAGCACTTTGAGGAAAATGTTCTTTTGTGCAGGTGTTGGTTGAGTGCTGTCGAGAATCCACGTATTCCCACAAAAGTGGAGGGTCATGTGTTAGGCTCACATAGAGGTTTTTTATATTAAAAGACCAATACTATAAAGGCAATGTTATTGATGTAGATGAGCTTCTACCTTTATGTCAACTATTAAGTTTCAAGTTTTCACAGCCTTTTGTTTTGTTTTTAAAAGAACTGAAATAGAGATGGAAGAGGGATAATCCTGACATGGGCTGCGATCCCAACCTCCTATATGACCTTTTTTTAGTGGCATTAGCTGGATTTTCAGTATCTCTATACTTGCTTCTCCAAGTTTCCTGGTACAATGTGCAAAGTGTTCAGTACTTCATATAGTCATAGTCCCAATGATTTTGTACATACTTCCGAGGAATCCCTTTGACCCCATATAGCCATGACCTCAGCTGGTGTGAAACAGCAAAGCTCCTTTAGCTTCAGTGAAGCAGTGCTGATTCAGACAGTCTGAGCTGTTCTCTGGTGCTAGGAATAGTGCTTGCTGTATTGTACTGGGGGGAACAATCGGTTTAATTAGCTCTTCTGTAAAGGATTTGAAGAAGGTGAGTGTTACAGCAGTGTTAAAGGTCAGCCTGCTGTTTTCCACATCTCATCTCCCTTGGGAGAAGAACCAGAGCAAGAGGAGGACAGGAAATCTGAAAAGATAAACTGAATGGCAGAAATGATTGAGTTTGGGCTTCTCGGTGCACTGCTTGTATGTCTCTTGTTAAATCCATAGCCAGAGTGTTGAATGGCAGGGGTCACTTAAATCACATTCATATCTGGGTTTGGTTCCAAACCAAGCCTTACAGCTACTACATTGTGAGTGTCCTGCATCCCTTCATTCCTTGTTATTTGTGTAGTTCTACGGACTGCATAGTTCTGTCTGGGTCTGAGAATTTCCATGAAGAAGGTATGTAGAAGGTAGTCAGGGGGGTTTTGTCCAGGTTTGGTTTTTTTCTGGGCAGAATAGCAACCAGTTACTTGAATCGAGTTACACTCTGGATGTATAAAAGTTATTTCTTTAGTGGCATGGGAATGGCCATATGGCACTATCGAGCTTGGTGGTGCTTTAATTTAATAACTTCTCCAGTAGTGGGTACCACTAACAATTATGTTGCAAAGTGATTTTGTGCACTTTTAATTAAGACCTGCTTGCAGGAAAAATCCTAATCAATTAGAGGTCAATTTATACCTTGAAGCAAGGTCAATTTTTCTTTTCTTAAATCTGTGCACAGGTAGAATTTTCTTGTGCATACATTATGTAGCTTGGTTTTGCTTTTTTATCCTTTTTAGATTTTTTTTATATCCGATTAGTGCTTCTCAGCAAATAGCACATGGCATGAAAGAACATTTCCTAGATTTTATACATTTTCTTTGTTTCTGGTCCGCTGATCTCCCTTGCTCTTGAATAATGAGAACTGGAAATGGAACTGTCTGGTCTACCATTTTCTTATATATTTTAACCCAGTCTCTCTTCTATACAGATATTTACACATCTATAGAAAATACATATAGAAAGGTCCTAGTGTCTACAGCTCTTTTCATTGGTGATCCTAATGAGTCATCAATTTGCTGATAAGGAGAAATCTCATGTGGCTCAATGAAACAAGTTGTAAGCCTGTAGCCATCCCCAAACTTGCACAAATAACTGAACCCATAGTTGATACCTGCAGCAGGTTAGCTCTGTGTCTTTAATGGCTTAAACCAAACTGTGATAAAGAAAACAGAATGCCTTTGTCTTGCTGTGTTTTCCAGTAAGATGTTTTTGGAATTCCTTAGCAGTGCTTTCTGGCCCTTGGAGATGTCCAGTCATGTATAATGTACTGTAGCGGAGCGAGCTGCTAAACTAACCCTGATAATCCAGGCCCGTGGAGACTGCTCTATGCTAGTGAGGCATGGATTAATTCCCTATCAGACTCTGCTGCTGCAAATGCTGCCAAGCTAAAAATCACATCCAATTACCAGGACTGCATGGGTACAAATGCTGAAGAGCAAAAAAAATACTTTTAAAGATGGAGCCTTGATAGACTGAAGAAAATTCTGGATGTATGTAAACCCAGCCTAAATTTACTATAGCTCTGTGTGTTTTACAACGAAAATACTGCAAGGTCCTGGTTAGAGAAGTTGATACCAAATGGACAGATTGCTGTCAGTGTTCACAGTGCGCGCAGGATCAATGCAGTGGACTGAGGTTCTGAATTTCTGAGTCTGGTTTGAGATTCAGATTCTCCTGCAATGGTTTTAAGGCGTTGCACAGCTGAGCTGTGTGCTGTAAGAGTGGTTTGGTTGAACGTGTTGAAGGCCAGCAGAGATTATAGTTTCGCCAGTCCGAATGCCATTATGTTTGCAAAGCATATGAATTTATGCAGTTATCTGTCGTAAGCCCAGTAAATTGGAAGGGCCGGTGCTAAAAATGATGGGCACAGGAAAAAGTAGAGAGTGAAAAATAAAAGTGAAAATATTTCTTGAAGGATAAGACCCTTTGAATTAGGCTAATTTCAGCCCTAAGAGAGTAATACGGGCGTAGAAAGCTGAGCAGGAAGTTAGGATTTAAAGTGCCTGTTGAAGAGGAGAGCAAGTGCTGTTGAACCTCGGAACGCTCGGACTTTGAGAAAGCATCCATTTGGCTGACAGACTGGAAAACACCCATCTCTGAAGAGTTAACACTGCACATCCTTCAGAGAGTGCAGGCACAGCTGGTGGGGGGCTTTGTTGAAATAAAAAGCCTCTGGCAACTTCCTGCTCTGCAGGCTGCAGTGTTCTTCGGAACAGGGCAGGCTTGAAACAAATGTATGAAAAAGCAGCAGTTGGTTTGCAAAGACAGATAAAGTTGTTGTTCGGAAAGGGAGCTGCTGTTTTCTGTCCAGCCTCTCCAACTGCTAGTTTATCATTCATATTCACTACTTCTCACTGCATTGTATTCTCTGAAGGCTGTGATTTTTTTTCTGCTTTAGCTCTCCAAAATTTAAGTTGCTCTTCTGGAACTTGCATTTAACCTTTAAGAAACAAGCTGAAGTCTCTGTCTGTGACCTTGAAGGATGGGGGCAGAGAGGGTAAGAAATATCACCGTGTCTCACTAAAGACACCTTTAGAAATACCTAACAAGGCGTTTCGTCTAAAATGGGAGAAAAGGACACTTAATGTGACAGGATCTGTAGAGGGGCAAAAAATATCTTGTCACAGTGACTAAAAGTCACATCTAGGACAACAGATGACAGACACATGAGCTGGAAAAGTAGTGACTGTTCTGTCATGTGAGTCCACTCCTGCGAAAGGTGCCGGAGAAATGAAGATGTGAGCAATGCAGATATGGAAGAGATGGAACCCAGTTCACATGGCAAGATGGTTTTCCATAATAGATGTAAAGGTTATCAGCCCTCAGATTTCAGGTGGTGAGGCTCAGAGGAAATGCCATTTTTGTTCTCGCTTCTTTTTTCCTGCCTTTCCTTTTCTGTTGATCATTCAGTGCCGGGAACACTGCACCTGCTTTTCAAACATCTACATCACTCCTGGAGGCAGAATACCAATTGTGATGCAGAGTGTGTGTCTGCTGTGGTGCAGGAAGCTGATGAGGGCTTTGTGAGACTCTTGTCCTCAGGAGGGCCCAGCCTCTGCAGCTGAACGGTAACTCCTATAGTACTTGGTGGGAGAGAGAACTGGCCATCAATCTTTAGCATCATTAATCTGATAGTAACCTTAAAACAGACCTGATCCGTTCTGCGTTGGAGCAGCTGACAGTGAGTTTTGGCTCTTTAGGTTGTTTAGCAGTCAGGAAGTACAGTTCTGACTTTACAGATGGGGAACTGAGGTACTCACAGCAGAGACGGGGATTTCTGCAGTGTCAGAGGGAAAATCTGTAGCAGAGCAGAATGTAATCTTTAGGTTCAAGTAGCTGAGCTCTACCTGCTAAGGTCATGCTGCTCAGCCTCCTGTGAAAGCTGGGCTCCCCAGTAGTTGCAGGCTCCATGAGTTCGCTCATCCTGTCAAAAGCTACAGTTCTCTCACCAGAATTTCCGTCCTCTCCACCGATCGTGTTGCTATTGTGCTTAGCTCAGGATGGAGCCAATGAAATCAGCTTTGTTTAGTCAGTTATTTTGGCAAAAATCTGTTGATGATGCTTCCCTGTTGTATCAGCCCTCAAGAGGACGCAGAGTGGGTGGAATCGTAGGATAATTTAAGTTGGGACCTTGGGGGTCGGATGTGATTAAGCCAAAAATCCATCGCATCTGTCGTGTTCCTTCTGACAGTGACTGCACAATGGTTTTGTTTTTGTGATAGCTGCTCTCTACTTCAGCTCCAGCAAAAGAGTTACCTGCTTCTCTGTCATAAATACACTGCACCTCTTTGTAGATCTATAATTGAGTTAGGAAGGTTACCATAGCAACCACTGCGATTAATTAAAGTACTTGGGCATGGTAAGTTTATAGATGCAGAAAACATTTTCATGTATAAATAGTGCAATCTGTTTATGCTCGAAGGATTTGCCCCTTCCCTCTTTTTCTCTTCCAGTCTTAGCTGAGAAATTGGGCTTTTTCTTTCTTTTGGGGATTGATAAATCATTGTGTTGTTCCCCACGAGCTGTGTAAATAAGTCTTTGTCGTTAATGTCCACTGAAGGTCTGGTGAATGCTGAGTGAGCAGCGTCGGGTTGTACTCTTCATGGGAGGGAGCATGGTCAGTGCTGGGAGGACGGCGAAATGGGCCATTGTCCATGCAGATCTCCTCTTCCCCTGTGGTAACGTGGCATGGGCATTCTGCTTGTTCTTCCATCTTACCAGGTCTGCAGTTCCGCTCTAACAGAATAAGCCATGAGACAGCCTCTTGTCAGCCTGTTCCCTGCTCTGCCCCAAGCTGGTGTTCCTCCTGTTTTTCACTCTGAAAGACAGCCATGGGCTCTGCTGGCCTGAGGAGAAACTTTCCACGTTACTTGTGGTCTGACACGTGTATTCCTTTGCACTAGCAGCCGAGAGATCTTTGGAGAACTTGCTTATACCTTCTTTCTTTGAAGTAGTTGGAACCAGTCAACATGAAAGACAAGACGGATAGTAAACAAGATATAGCAAGAACCTGGTCGATATTTCCGTTACTAAGATGAATTTGTACTATCTGACTGAGATAGAGGAACCCTATGTTGTGAAGGATGGATAACTGAGACCCCCATAGAACATGTTAATACCGTGTTTTAATCAAATCTGCCCGGTCAATGGAATTGCCTTTGTCAACTGTTTGCAAAATCAAAGGAACAAAGGCAGAATTGCTACTGAAAGGTTGAGCTTTGTGGAGTCAGCTTTGAAATTATGTTCAAACGCCATCAACTTCCATTTTCTCTCTCTGCTCCTGGAATTTTGTTCATCAGAGTCATTATCAAAGCACCGAGCATAAATAAGCTCCTTACTAAAATGCTTTCAGAATCTAACGTAACAAATTGTTCAGTATCGCATAAACAGATGCTCATTTGCAGACTGAAAGCTTCCCCAAAGAGGATGGGAGGTGGAGGGGTGTTCGGAATGCGAAGCAGCAATCACTGGATGGTTGGGGTGGCCCCACCCAGCTGGCACATAAAATTGTGCAGGGTGTGCAGTCTCGAAACCAAAACCTACAGCGACAGCCACGTGACAGATACCCCCGTGTGCAGTTGTAGCCAGGGGTAAGCTATCGGCATCCTGCACTTCACGTAAAAGCTCAAACACGTGAACACGTAACGCAGCAGCTATTTCCGTTGCTTTTCTGCTCAGGGATCTATCATTCAGTGTGCAGAACCTAGATGACATAGCGATAGAATGACAGCTCTCTTTTAAATACTGGGGCACATTGTGGTTTTATGGTGGAGTAAAACCCTCTCTGGGCCCGACAAGCACACACTGACAAGGGACAGTTTTATCTGTGTCTCTTTAAAGGGTGCCATGTTGGACAAGCATTATAGAGAAAAAATAATCTTGAAGAAGACAGAGGGACTCCAGAAGCAAGAGGAGAATTTTCATTTGTTGGAAAAGTGCAGATTTCATTTTCTAAGCACTTTTCCATTTCTTCTTATTATTTAGTAATTCTATCATCATGTAGTCAAATGCACTGGGGATTTCTAAATGGTGTGTAAAATGAACATCTGTCCATTGGCAGGACTGGCACATCTGGATCCATTAATTTTTCATCATTTCCCGTGTTGGAGGTCAGATGTTCACAATGTGGTAACGTACAAGAGTTTCCACTGGTGGATTCAATGTCTCTGAAGCAGATAATTCTACTTCCAAAAGTATTTCAAAAACCCTGAACAAACAAACTGTAAGAGCTTGCTATAAAGGTTTATTTTTCTAATTATCTTAAATTTTTAAAATCAAGAATCCTGCAGAACTTATCAAAATAGTGACCCGTTTATGATTTGTAACAGTTTTGGCAACTGGATTCTTTTTACTTATTCTCTCTGCTCTTTCATGGACGGGTATACTGAGGTTTGCTGTACCAGTCTTCTCTGCTTGGGTATTTCCCCTCCTTTCTGGTTTAAGCAGAGGAATAATCACTTGCTTGTTAGCATTAACACTAATTTGGAAGTAGAAAAGAAAGGTCTAGGTTAGGTGTATTAAATAGGCGAAGCTATTAGCCTGTAGGGTTAACCTGTTCTTTCTCTTTTTGTCACCTGTGCTGAGCAGTTGTTACCTTTATTGGGTAGGTGTCCTGATACCATGAACACAGGGGCTTTGTGGAATGCTCCCAGGGTAGAGCTGTGCTCACGTAGTAACGAATGATCAATACACCTTGTAGTTGCGCACCTCGCTCCGTGCTTTGATTTAAGGAGCCCTCCAGTATCGCAGGGATTAGCACTCGTCACAGCAGTCTTTATCGTTCCCTGCCATGGCCCTGCTGCTGGATCATGGAGCTGTTGAAGGGTGGATTGGTCTCTCCTGGTGCACATATGCAAAGAAAATGTCACACAAAGGTCACCCAGCATCAGAGTGCTTGGCTAAAATGTATGTGGAATTTCAATGGAGGACCTTGTTTGGGAAGAAAGAAAGAAGTTCATGTTAATTTTTTTGGCATTTGCTGCATGTTCAGGAGCATTGCCTCAGGCTGGCCTCAGTGTCTGGACTGTGATGTTCCTGGGGTGTTTATTCGTTTCACCTAGAAAAAAATACAAGGTCAGGGAAGGAATGAAGATAGAAGGGACCCATCTGACTCTCTGTAGGGCAGTGGACAAAATTTTTACCTGAATTGAATGGCGGGGGACAGGGTGTGATGTCTGAAATGCAGGGGAGGTCCTGTGTGTGTTCACTGCCAGGTGCCACCTCCTCTGGCCTTTGAGTTCGCCCAGTCAACTGTGAGTTTTCTGTTCTGATTTTCTTTTCCTGATTTAACGCCAGAAGGATTGATCTAGGACTGATGGGGGACAGGCACTTCATACCCAAATCAGGAATGCCTGCTTTGGCATCTAAAGCCGGGTCTTACTTAGTTTCGTACGTAAGGTAGAGGTGACGCACTCTGTAACTTTGGCTCATACTCGTGAAAATGCAAAGTGATATTTCCAGCTCTGTTACGTGTAGTTGCTTTGGGTAACAGCAGCGTGTGATTATCTCAGTGTCCACTGTCAGTCCAACCCCGTATTGAAACCAGAGCAAAAATCCTTTGCCATTTAGAGGCAGTGTTTCTGGGGGAGGAATTTTACCAGATATTGCTAAGAGTCTAGAGGTTGAAACAGGGATTTGGTCCCCTACAGCTGTTAATCTAGCACTTGACATTTGATGACAAGCTTGGTTCTGTGTCAGAGGAATGAATTGATTACATCTTCCTGGCAACTTCTCACTCTGCGCTGCTCCGTTTCCCCTTTATCCCAACCTCTCTGCCAGATGCCAGCCTAATGCAGCAATAACAGTCCCTGCTGGTGAGACTTGAAGTGACAAATGTTTCCAAGAGCAGAAATGGTGCTTTCCTGTACGTGTGTGTAAGCACGAGCACTGTTCCTTGTTCTAGGTCCCGGAGATTTTCTTTGTTCTTTGGCATTTTGGAATAGTCAGAATTAGCTCTCCTGCCTTCTGCCCCATGTCTCACTCCAACTTTTTGTTGCAAGTCTAACGTAATGGTTGTTCTTAGGGGCAGAATTTAGGAAATGAGAGAGCAAGTGCGCAGGCATTAAGCTTTTGATCTCTGCAAAGGCATGAAAGCAACAGCCGCTTGGAAAAACGAGGAGGCTGTGCATTGCTGACTGTATTCCGGTTGCAGCTTGTGAACAGCAGGAGGAAGTTTGCTTATCACAAATGTTCAGTTCACACCAGACTTGTGTTATTTCTGCTGGGAAATCTAAGAGGTGAACTGAGCCAGTGTTTCCGCAGTGTAGCAACGTGATGAGACTAAACGGCAGAACACTTGCACTGTTGAATATTTAAATGGGTGTCAACTACGTGTTACTTTGGGAAAAGGAAAAAAATCCCTCAACATGTTTTATGTTGCTTTTCCTCATGACTATGAAACAAGCTAATCAGTGGGCAACATACGGAACCCAGAGCAGAAAGATGAATTGTTCAGGGGCTCTTTGGAGGATTATTTTGCCTGCTACTCTCTAGCTAAGGTCTTGCCAATTGCTGAAGTATATAACCTGTTATAGGTGCTTGGTGGCTTGTGGTAAATTAATTTGTGGGACATGAGTCTTGATGCATTCTTCTTTGAACAGCTCTGTCCATTTCATTGATAGTCACTGCAACATGCTGTCACGAGTTTATTGCCTTTTCCTTAACTTGACCTGAGTCCATCTCCCCCAGGATCAGGAGTTTAGTACATGCCACTTAAGTTACTCCAGATTTCTCTGCCATTCTTAGTTCCTCGCTGTCCTTTCTGGGACGGATTAGAGCTGTATTGTAGTGTTCTTGTTCTCTTCCATTTGAGATGTAGCCTAGTAAAGCCACTTTCTTATTTGGTAGGAGTGGCAGTGGTTTTAATAACCACTGAATGAATTTGTTAAAATAGATCAACTTTCCACATTTGAGATTACAAAGGAAAATACAGCAAACTTCGAGACTATCACATCCGCTCAACAGTTGCTAGTTGTCTTCATAGGTGGCTTGAGGGAATCCCGTTTGATTTGTCGTGGCATCCACAGTACGTCTGACAGTGCCAAGGGTGCTTGCAAATGCAGACCCGCAGAGCGCGTGGATGCGCTCAGATGTACTTGCAGGGAGAAGAGGATTCAAGTTTAAACAATAATCTGCAGGCACCTTAAAGACAACAGCAGAAATAAGCAGATGCAATTTGTTACTCTCGTGCTGCTGCCAAGATAACGGCGGAATGCTGTGGGCAAAGACGGCGGTGAGCTCGCTTCTGCCAGCTGCTCCGTGTCTGGAGGGAGGGTGTTGATTCACGGAGTTGACTCAGCTTCAGCCGTTCCGCGGTGTATGGGATTGTTTCCTCAGGTCCAGGCACTTAATGACTACATTGGGGGTTATGTTCTTGGTGTTGTGCTCGTTCGGTAGCACTTTCCTGTGCAGGGAAAAAACGGAATCTTCACCCGCAGCAATACCCTGGGTTTGATCCGTGTGCTCAGCCACCGTGGCGTTTCAGAGAACAGCAGAGCTCTGAGCAGCAGTGGCATCTGGAGAATGGGAGATGCTGGAACATCAGACCAGTGACAAATTAGGATTGAGAGAACATTTTCATCTCATGGACAGTCGACATTTGTACAAGAATGGACAGGGCTTGATGTCTCGGGTTTTAGGTGCTGGGTCGGTAACAGAATAACGTGTGCGGTATATTCACCTGGATATCAGGATCACCCAACCAGAAGAAAGGAAATAATCTCTAACCTCTGCTGTCTCCTTCGGTGTTCTTCACATTAGTACTCCCTTCCTGTCTTCCCTCTCTGATCTGTCTGCTGCTAGTCCTAGTAGCTCAGCATGAGTGTGATATTCCTTCTTGAAATTGCTCCAAGTCAGAGAAAAAAGATCTTGTAGATAGATAACCATTGTGAGGATTATTTCCTTAGCTAAACTTTGCTTTCCTAGATAGGAAATCCGGTGTTATTTTTTACCTGTAGTCTTACTGCGGTGAGGTGGCCTGTTTCTATGTCTCTGCTGCTTTTCTCACCTTCTCCAAAAGGAGGTAGGCTACTATGCAGTTCAGAAGAATTATTTTATATGTGGCTGGGGGGAAGCATACAGGTAGGCATCTGACTTTGGATCACTGATATTTTTCAGGACTTTGTGTGTAGCGTACAATTAAATAATAAGCATGCTAATTGTAGTAAATATGATGGTGTGAACACACTGACATTGTTAAAGTTAATGACCCAAGTCATTACCATTTAACATACCTTTGGAAGTTCATTCAGTTGAATTAATTGCAATACTGGAAAACGCTGAGTGGATTGGTTCCAGAGGTCTTGCAGCAGAGTTTTAACTGGGACTGAAATGATGACCCAGCACCTGCTGAGAACCCAGGAAGTTGCCAGGGGGTTATCTGATTTTTTTCCTGTATTTTTTATAGTTTGCAACTACACTATGTAATTAAGAGACACTTCTAAAAATGGTGAGAAGTAAGATACTGTGTATTTTTTTGCCATAAATTTAGTGGGGGGGGTTGTGTATTTTTTTCCTTTTTTTTTTTTTTCTAGAGAAGCATATGTACTTCCCCCCCGAATTGTGTGCTTTTGAATTTGTTTTTGCAAAGGGATAGGACGCAGGAGAAGGGGGTTCTGTTGCTAGCTATAACAGGTTATTCCTGTGTGATGTTTGGCAAATCCTTTAATATCTTCCTCTTTGAGATCACTGTCTGTAGACACGTGAAGTAACTAACTGTCTGAAATATTAAATGACCATTGATATGACCTACTCTGAGCAACTCTGAATGCCTCTATCATTTAAAGTATTTACCTTGGAAGCTCACTTGTGATGCTCCTGTTTTGCAGAGCTAATGAAAGGCCATGTACCTTGCTTAAGATTTAATATAACAACCAGGAGACAAGAGGGAGCAAGGACATGAAAATAGATTATCCCGGTCTCAAATTAGCACCTCAACTGTTGGATCATTCATCTGGTGGCCCTCCTTTCCAGGCTAGCAAAGTTCAATTAACTAATATTTGTGATGTGCTTATGATAGGGTGTACTAGGAGTTCAGGGATGGGAAGAGTACTTCATGTGTCAGCAGACAGTGAACTATGTGCAGCCCTGTGCTAATAAACTGTGCCCAGAATTCACAAGAAGCCCCCATAGTGATTTAATTAATGTGTTCTGTGGATAGTGCCCCAAAGAGACAGAGGGTGCTTTAGGTCTGTCTTAATCTAAGAAGAAAATGGTGAGAAAGGGCCCTAGTGCAATTAACAGTGCTAACATGTTATAAGCCTCTATTTTTTTATTTTTTTCTTTTTTTGTTTTTAATGCTTGTCCTAAATTGCCTATATGGATGGTCATAAATATGTCCCAGTAGATCAGAAGTGTACCCAAAAGAAAACATACAAGTGAATATGTTGCCGAGGCTTGTCCTTGAGGTATGTGCATATTCTCAGGATTATAGCAGAGGTTTTCTTGGAAAAGAAAAACATCCTGGAGAAATAGAGCCAGGATGTTATCAAGATGTTATTAATGTGGAGAAAAGAGGCAGACCTTTGCTGTCAGAGTGCTTTTGATCAGCTAAATGGTTTGTTCTTTATGTAGCATAACCTGTATGCACCGTGCAATTTGGGAAACGGGACTCTGGGTCTGAGCTGCTTACAGACCCGAGAGCCTTTCTTTTTACTTCCTTTCCCTTTTTTTTCTATTTTTTCTCCTCAGTAAATTTACCTCTGGAAATAATTTCACCCAGGCTCCCCTGGTCAAGTTGTAGTTACTTAAAATGCTGAAATATGTGAGGCACCAGATACAGCTGTTAAAAGTCAGGTCTTAAAGAGAACCTGCCTGCTCTGCTTCCAGTCTCTGATCTCCTGCCTCCGGCCGAGTCAGAGGCAGTGCCCAGCGTCTGCTCGGCTGAGGAATCTGGACAGCACAGCAGGCGGCAGCTGAGGGCTCGGCCAAACCTCCTGGGTGCCCAGACATCTAACTGGTTGCTGTTCAGTTTTCCAAACCAAATTTTGGCAAGAGGCCTCCAAAACACTCAACCTGCATGATTTAATTTAAGGTCCATTAAAGACCTCAGTTTAGTTGTGAATGTGAAAATTAACATATTTAAACTCTGTTGATGGCCTTTAATTTCCACCGTGATGTATCACTTTCAGCCAGCAGTGCATCTCTTTTCCTCGGGGACCCTGTGTTTCAGGAGCCTGTAATATTAACAATTAATGCTCGGATTTCTGGGATGGGTTTGCTCTAATTTTAATAAAAGGCCTCGAAGGAAGGGTCAGTGAACTGTAAGAAATCAATCTTTCATAAGCAGTCTTTGGTTCTCATTGAAATATTTATGAATGGTAAAGCTGTCTTGACAAGGCAAAGTTCAGCGCAGAGGCCACTTGTGACAACATGACAAGGTTTCATAACAGACAATGTGTATAATTAAAGCAGGAACGCAGGAGGAGATGTGACTGTTTCGTTGCGTAAGTCTTCAAGGAGCAGTAATCTGATGTGACTATTGCAAGAGGCAGTTCTCGAGTGAAGTCTAATAACGGCTTCCCAGAGAACAACTATGAACAAGTGAA
This sequence comes from Pterocles orientalis, assembly GCA_011057875.1. NCBI lineage: Eukaryota > Metazoa > Chordata > Aves > Pterocliformes > Pteroclidae > Pterocles > Pterocles orientalis. The sequence goes on from WKFP01014257.1 coordinate 218,809, forward strand.
TAAAAACGATTCATTTAAACTTTTCACTTTTTATTTCTTAGCTTGATGGATGAGCAGAGAAGTTCGAAAGTAACAAATGCATTTAACCTAATGTAAGCTTTGCATGGAAGGAGGGCGGTACAGTTATGCTTTTATGTATATGTGACACGAGGTCTTGGCTTGTTAAACTCTTGTGATGTAGGAAAATGTTCCCTGTCTTAGAAGAAAGTTGCTCAAGTCATTCACATGTTCTGTAGCTGAACTGGGGTTAGAAATAATGTGTTTGGAGTCCCAGTTCCTCTGAATGTTCTTCATGTGGCTCTTACGGATTTGTCCAGCTGTGTAAATGTGCATAATGGGATAGGGCAGCAATTCCTCCCGTTCCAGCCCACAATCACTTAGGCTGTGGAGCGTGACATTAAATGTATTTTAAGAAAGAAAGAAAGAAAAATATGGTTAATAGCTTTTAAATCTCCTCTCAATTTAAAAATGTTTTTTCACCTCCTGAGTTTCACAGACTAAACAAACTGTGGAAGTTTTTCAGCTTAAACACTGGAAAATGTTTGCAAGGCACGTAAATACTAAAAGTCAACTACGCTTAACTACTTGCTGGGAAAACCAATATGATTCAGTGGTGTGATTGCTGTACTTTGAGCAGTACATTTTTAAAGTGCATTGCTCCTGACTTGTGTGTTCATCTTACTTGCAACATGATTGATTTCAGTCATTGGGTCAGAAATGCCCTTCCAAATTGTCACTGCTTGAGGGCACCGCGCAGGGAAAATACAGACACAAATCATCCCCCAAAATAAAAAGGTCAACTAGTATTGGATTAGTTCATTTACAGAACTCTGTGGAATTAGCAATGTACTCTTAAATTGCTTCTTGATGAGGACTTTTGCCTCATTAATCCTAACCAGCCTGTGAACACTGTTAAAGTCCAAGAGAATGATGAGTGAGCCTCCTGAGACCACGCACACACACTGTCCTACAGACGGCAGCTGGCTGCTTCGTAACGCTGCAACACGCCAACAGCAGAGCGTCTGTAAAGCAGCGAGCCCTTTGCTGGCTGCGATGGGAGCGTGTCCCCTACTTTCGCCATAGTAAAGACTCAGAGGCTCACGTTGATAAGTTGCCTCCAAATACCCGCAGCCTGGATGTTTGCTAGTGGGCTCCAGACCATTGCAGGAGCAGCGGGGTGTGTTAGTGCAGACATGGCCATGCACAGCTTTGGGACGAGTCTGACCAGTGCAAGATCCGGTAGATGTGCCCACAGACTTCTTCCAAAGGAAAATTAATAGGATGCCATATACCTTCTCCCGGTGAATCCCTCCTCCTATCACTCATGCTGTAGTTCCTCATCTTGTTTCCATATGGCTTCTTGCATTTGCTCCAGGGGATGGAGCTTTCACTGTATCGTGGTTTTCTGACACTCACTATGAGTGGTTTTAATCTTCCTTTTGTTTCTCATTTTCCTTTATTTCATGGCTTTAAAAAAGAAAAGAGAAAACCTGTTTCAGTTTTGCTCTTATTTATCAGAAGTCTGCCCTTGCTCATGTCTGTGTTGTGTTTCATTCAGGTTCTCTTGCTGGACAAAGGACTGTAGGTAAACCTATAAATTTTGCAAGTGTTGGCCAGTTTAGAATTGCTGCCAGGTTAATACTTCAGTGTTCTCCATGTTGTTTATTAATACATTCTTCCTCTCCACCCCTCACCTTTCTCATCTCTTCCAAAGAAGAGAGATCTGTCTCGGGTGTCTGGATATCACCACTTCAGCCAGACGTTGCACCCGGCTGTGCGCATAGAAACAGCAAATGAACTGTGGTGCTATGACTCTGATCTTTGTCTTTCCTCACCCGTCCTCGTAGATGCTGTTTGTGCCTCTGACCTAGAGCTGCATGTGCAAATGAGACTGTAAATTCTTCAGGTCTGAGAGCAGGGGTTTTTAAAAATCTGCTCTATGAAATACCTCAGAAAATTTCTCATGCTGTTATGAATAATAATGAGGATAATGAGGCAATTTCCCTTGTAAGTGATAAAAAAAAAATCCTGAAAGTATTGGGAAGGACGAAGGACATTATTGTCTTCCTCTTGCAACTTGCCCGCAGCCAGCGGGAGCGTTAACTTGGCTCGTCAAGTAGTGAAGGAAGGGCCCTGTCCTGTGTTCCCCACCTCCCCCGTTTCCGCGGCATCAGCACAGCCGAGTGGATTGCTCCTCTGTGTGTCCTCACAGGTAACACACCCTCCCTCTTTTTATTAATGTCAAAAGACATTTCCAGCCCTGCAGGGGACAGACAGCATTACCAGCTGGTCTCATGTTGAGTTATTAATTTAACCAAAAATTTCAATTTCGGATAGCCTGAGGTTAGTCTCCTGCGCTGGCAGCCCCTCATCATTCCAGTGTCCCTGGCAATAACCTTTGGCTGCCTCATTACCTTCTGCATGCATAATAGCGCCGTGTGCTGGGGGATTAAAATAAGCATGGATGAAAGTGGTGGTGGTTGTCTAGGATATTTTATAGTGGTTTGTTCACCTGTTTAGAAAAATGACAGTCTGTTCAGTGTGTAACTTATTCTTCAAGGAGTATCAGAGGGAAAACGCACTTTTTGAAGACCAACATCCACTTTTTGTACACATCTGTAATCTCAGTAAACTGTGTTGCAGGGTTTTAAGGAGGCTGCTATTGGCGTAGAGCTTTCTCCAAGTGTGTTAGATGGCAGAGAGTATTTAAAAAAAAAAGTAATTAATGAAGGACAAAATGCAACAAAAAAAAAATCACAGCACCTTTTCGTAAGTCAAATTTTCATTGAATTTGTATGCAGCAAAACTATTAAATTCTTTTTTCCCCATAAACGTTCAGAATAGGCGTTTTACCACTCTTCCTGCAGCCCCGTGTTGTGATGGTAGAGGTGCTCCCAGCCCTGCTGCTTTCACCGCCTTGCTGGAAAGTGTTGAATAATCCAATGGGTCATTTCTGCTCAATTACGGTAATTTATTGTACCACTGAATCCAGATTTTCTGAATGTTAATGAAAAAAATACCTATCGCGCCAGCTCATGCCATTCTGTTTTATGACCTTATTAAATCTTGCACTTTCTTATCGTGCAGTGACAATTACTGGAGCACAGGACAGAGCTCCTCTGCATCAGCCGTGGCGTGTACACTTCCTCCTGTCACCAGTACAGCCTGAATGATTCAGACCAAATGAGCAGCCCTGAGAGATATTTTTACATTCTTGACAGGATTATATAACAAGAGAAAGGCCATTAACAAATGCAAAGGAATAAGCAGAAGGGAGAAGGCAGGTGAAGAATGGGGAAGTAAATCTTTAAATCTGTCAGTTCATAATAAAATAACCTTCATGTGAAGATTTAATGAGCTGGTTATCCCACTAAAGAGGGAGGAAAATACTGTCATCCTGCATATCCCAGGGGTTTTTGGCAGAAGGAATACCTGCTTACCAAGGCAAGACTGGAGGGCTGGTGCGTGTGTGTGCACAGGTACTCCCAGCGCAGTCTCTCCCCTTGTTAGTTGATGTTTCTGCCTCTAGAGCCAACCCAGCACAGACATGGCTGTTTCTGCTGGCTGCACGAAACTGAGCTCTCTCTGCAGTGGTACAGCGAGACTGAAAGATCTCAGGAAATGACAGTGTTTTGTTTTTATATACTCCCAGAAAGCCAGTGTTACTTTTCTCCATCCTGAGGATTTCTTAGCTCTTGCATTGCTTTCACTAGTTGCTCTTCAGCTACCCTTCTCATTAATTCTGCAAAAATTATCCCTGTAGCAGGCGTGATTAAGAACCAAGAGCCCTCATTCACAGCGAAGTGTGCTTTACTACTAGATGATTCAAAACAAAACACTTTTAATATTTCTGATACAAGGAACTGAACTTTTTAAGGGGCCTGCTTTAAAGCTTATTTTGAACTCTGGATTCATCAGAATGTATTTTTTAAGAGCTAATGATTTATTCATGTGTAAAATCGCCATGCTAATAATGCGTTTTGCCTGTTATACATAATTCACTGGCAGTTGTCGTGTGGTCCTATCTCACAAACGCAATCACAAGACACTGCCTCAGCCGGGTTGTTTTTTCAGCCTCCTTAGCCCCGTAAGAACAGCGCAGTTCTTACAGTGCGCCTGGCACAGCAGCGGTGGTAAATAACAACTTAGTGATTGTGTTGGAGTCACACATCCAACCTCTGAGGTACTCGTCCCTGGATAAGAAAGATTGTCTGTGCTCTGGAGAGTTAAAATACTGAGATCCTTTTTTTTTTTTTGTCCTTTGGAGGGTAGAGTTGGAAATATTGCTGTCTTCTTTCAGCAATTCTGCACTAAAGCAGCAGAGAACGCAGCGGTTCAAAGCGCTCGGGATGCGCCATCTGCTCGGCCCTCGCGGTCCCTCCTCTGGTCCGGACGCTGCTGCGCCTGTGCTGGGAGGCTGTCCAGGAGGAGCGCTGTGTTCTCCATACATCAATCGCGTGTTGTGAAACCAAGGGTGGAAGTCAAACTATTAGTTGTAGCAGAGTTCACGCTTCACCCTGTAGTGCTGTTTCCTTTGAGAGGACGGGGTCTTGATCAAACAGCGCCAGTGCGCGGAGGGTTGTCAGCCTGGCCTCGGTGTCAGAGTGGGAGTTGCCGTGGTGGGGCTGCATCAGCCTGTCGGAGCATCTGACGCTTGGGAGAGATTCTCCCACACGGGAAAAACCAAATGAAGTTACTTCAGGGCAGATAGTTTCGATGGCACGTTAAGTGTGAAGCTGACGGTTACAATCCAGGGGTTCCAAAGCCAGCAGAGGTTTTCTCTCGAGGGAAGCACGGTGCCAGGACGGTGCAGCCCTCTCACAGCTCTCCTGGCTCCCTGGGAGGGCAGAGCTTCCACGTGTGGTGTGCAAGTTTTAATTTAAAAGGTTAAGAGGCTGTAGTAATAGTTTATTTCCTTCCTGTTGAGGGAAGAAACAGCATTACAGATGCGTCGACCATGGGAAATGCTGTGTCAAATTGCTGGGTAACTGCCATGTCAAGCTTTGGTCATCTATGCAAAACGTAGCGACACATCAGTGATGGGGCTCGCTTAGGGCTGGCTGGGGTTTTGTAGGACTTCAGGCGTTGACCGTTAGTTAAGGTTTGAATCTACTGGTGGAGGCTGTTATTTGGTAAATAAAGCTGATGGGGGTGGGGGGAGCAAACAAACAAAAGCAAAATAAGGAAAAATAACCCTGAAGCTGTGGTAAATATTAGAATACTCGCTACATAAAATCAAACCAATATCTCACAAGAGAAAAAAAATCAAAAAAGCACAAATCTCCCTAGCGGAGGACAGATTGGGATTTATTCAGTTTAGTTTAAATGAGTCTGTGGTGTTTGTAACCAGGAGTAGTTCTCTCCAGTGTTGCCTCCTGTCACAACAGAAGGGTTTGAGGATTTGAGTAAGCAACCAAATGGCCTTAAAGCAAAACAAAAAATAATCCCAGGCAGGGAGAGAATCCGCTTCTCTCCTTATCTTTTCTCTATCTACTAACCGAAGCCATCCCTCCGGTATACCCAGTATACCCCATCTTCTGTCGGAGCTCCTTTGGCAGCTGCTGGGAACACCCCGTCCCTGAATCTTCTGGTCTGTGGGACAGGGCCCTGGGGAAGGTCGATGTCACTGAACAAGTCTGTGACCTCTTCAGGTGACCAGCCATGGCTCTGGCTGTGAAGGCAGCTTATTGCTTCATTACTGCTCACAGATTCTGTAATTATTGCTTACATGTGAAGACAGAACAGGACTGGAAATGGGACAATGGGATGTGTCGTGTGTTGAGCTGAGGGACGTTAGCGCTCTTCAGATGAGCTATCCTGCGTTACGTGACCATCTGCTTATTGTACCAGATACTTCACAAAAAGCCTTCAGTGTGTAGGAGGATGTTAAAGTGACAGGAAATGATGTGAGCTTGCAATTACAGTAAACTTCATATTGCTCCAGTGACTCCATGGCAGGTGAATTCTGGGGACTGAACAGCTGCTTTCTCTTCGGGCTTCTAAGGTCTCGTTTAGGTGGTGTCAATTTGTTCGATAATTGTGCAAGTACGGTTATTGCTGGTGTATTTAGGCTTTAAGCAGAAGTCTTTTGAAGTGATACTTTGTTAAATGCGATCTTTCAGAACTGTTTGAAAATTGAATCCATTTTACATAATAATTTCTGATCTGCTTAACAAGAGGTGAGCTTTGCTCGTCCCTTTGTGCTGAGGACATTACCTTTGCTTTGTCCGGTTCCAGAAGGGCTCCTGTCCTGTGTCAGCAGCAGGAACGCGGGCGGCAGGCAGGTGAAACAGCCCTGGCTCTGCTCGGTGTGACTGGCGCTTTTCTTAGGAAAGGAAAGCAGTGAAGGGAGGAGGGGGTTAAGCAGCAGTTCTTCAGGGAGTGCGACAGCCTCCACGAGGACAGGACACCGTCAGTCTGTGCCGACGTGATCTGAGAGCAGGCTCCGCTTGCAGTGTGATTTCTGAGTGGCTGTTCGTTAAACCACGATGCAGTGAACGCCTTACAATAACGTATGCTATTTCTCTGCAAAAATAATCAATCATGAATAATTTTACGATGAATGTCAAAGGCAGTTACCATGATAGTCGTGTTTGTTAGGAAGGGTGGCCATTGCGTTATGAGGTGTATGAGACCTTGGATGATAACGAAGGCGTGTAATAACGTGTTTGAAGGGTATCTCGATTTAAACAGCTTGTCCTGGCGTCCCCTGCTATGTATGTATTAATAACACGTTGTAACATCTCCCTTAAGGCGAGTGCCATATCCAGATTCTCATTTTGTCAGACTGACATATTTGGTGTTGATACTTAATTGTCCGTGTTAATGTGGCACAGTGGTACCTGGAGAGGGGATCAAATCTGTCGGGAAAAGGGCCGTGTCCTGTGTCTAGCTGAAGGTTTTCTCTCACCTTTGGGTCTTTGTTTGTGTAACGCTCCCATCTGGCGAGGATGGCTGTGGTAAGGATTTTAAGGGGGGGTTATGTGTCACTCTGAGACAGCGAACCACCGCCGACAGTAGCTGAATTACTAAAACCAAAAGCCAAACCCCGAACCCGCAGTGTTGCTCCGGGTTAATCCAAGGGCCCCTGAACAGGTTGCCCAGAGCAGCTGTGGATGCCCCATCCCTGGAGGGGCTCAAGGCCAGGCTGGGTGAGGCTTTGGGCAACCTGGGCTAGTGGGAGGTGTCCCTGCCCATGGCAGGGGGTGGCACGGGGTGGGCTCTAAGGTCCCTTCCCACCCAAACCAGCCTGTGATTGCCCGTGTCTTCTCCCCACAGTGCTGACAGGCAGGTATCTGCACACAGGGAAAAGCGAAGCGAGAGGATCCTTGTATTCCCTTCCAACCCCGCTATCGCTGATAGCTCCTTAGTAATCAGAGACGCTTGATTGCAGGGCGGAGGCTCTGTCTGCTGAGAGGACAGTGCTGCTCTTTTAAGTGGGATCTAAGGTTATGAGCTCATCTGTACGGGAGGATTAATCAGGACAATGAGTTCTCATCTGGTGCGTGAGACTAATCAAAAGATTACATTTACCCAGGAACTGGCACTGAACTCAGCTTTGTTTCCAGTGATCCAGGCTTCAAGGTGCAACCACATGTTGAACGTAGGGATGGAGCTATCGGCGTTTCAGAGGGAAGTGTCAGTGTGTATGTACACAGAGGGGTTTGCATCTTGCAAAAAGCAGAATAAAAGATGTTGCTTTTGTGGGGCAAAAGACAAAGATGTCCTAGTCCTGGGGTAGGGTTTGTACAATGAGACATTTTAGTGAAATACCTTAAATAACATCTTGGGTAGAATGTAATTGTAATTGGTGTCCTTTGGGCTGTAGTTCAGGCTGGTATGACGGCAGGATGAGACTCTTGAATTGTCAGTGTTGTCAGTAATGGGTAAACTTCTGTTCTGGTCCTAGTCCTGTAGATTTTGTAGGTTTTCTGGGAAAAGGTGTCCAGTACACAGTTTTCCAGCATAAACTGCCATACAAGGCTCGCTATAAAACCAGCGAAGCATCCCAAAGCACTCCTATCAGAACATTTATCACAAAAATTAATGTGCCATCATACAGGAATCTATGATGTCAGTAAAAGACTCTTTATTCATAAATAACTGATATGCAGTAATTTACGTCTGTACATTTATCTTCAAAAGGCTATAGCCATACAGTTTCTGCAAACTCTACATAAAACATCCAAACTGTCCATTATTACTTCTCCAGTACAATATAACACAGCTGTTTGGCATTACCAAATATATATGTATATATATTTATATATGTACATGTGCTGAAAAAAGAAGCCAGTGCAGCCTTTTCCAAGGAGTCTTTCCCAAGTATTTTACTGTACAACATTCAGAATTTACATTGATAGAACAAGGCACAGAAAGTGTGGTATGAAGCCAAGGCCATGCTTTTTATTTAACCTTCTGTCTCTCTTTTCTACTCCTTCAGCTTCATACTAAAGAAAGCGTTCAAACCTCTGCTCTTTTTTCAGTTCTAAACACACTGAAACTGTGGGGAGAAGCGGGGGGAGGGAAGAATGCTCAGTCAAATGAGCAAGAGCCAACCTTTCCAGAACCAATACACTGCCAAAAGAAAGGAGCAGAAGGGAAAATAGGTCTCTCTAGAGCCATACTTGTGGTTTTTTATATTTTTAAAAAGATTACTATTTATTTTTTATTTGATCGCATTGAAGTTCCCCCTCACCTTTTCACCAAAAGGCTGCTCAAAAGTTTTGGATGTTGAGAATGCAATGGCGATTTTTCAGTTTGCTCTGCTCATGCGTAAAGCGTGTTCAATCTCACCAGACCGACCGGCATCGCGTTTTACTTCATACGGATTAACAAAAGGTGTACACTAAATGTTTTTGTGCCCAGGTATAGACTGAGATCAGCAGAGTCAGAGGTGGGAGGAGGCAGCCCCATCTCCCAGGTCACAAATTATGTGATGTCAGCATCGTTCCCAAATGTACACCAGAAATATGTGTGTGTGTGTGTACTGCTTCCTGATGGCACCAGGGAACTCTGTGAGGTTCAGTTATGGGCATGGTACCTGGGGGTTAGATTGAAAGTGGAAAGAATGCACAAGTCTACAGCTTCATGTGAAAATATTCCTCCCCCCCCTCCGACTTCAGGGCTCCAGTCAGGGAAAGCTGAAGGAACCGCTTTAGAAGATAAAACCATAAGGTTGATATTCCAAATTTCAGGATGGGGAATACCAGATCTTACATTTTTTAAACTGCAAAACAAAGCTTCAGTCAGTTTTAAGTGAGGATTTGTTTGGAAACATGGTTGTTCTCTGCAGCAGACACACCTGCTGTTAGATCCGTGTCTTCCCCCTCCTGCTGCATCGGAAAAACCTTGAACCAGGCTTGGTGCAGAACACCCTGAGCTTCATTTAGTGCTACACGTTTCCTTTTGGGATTAGACAATAAGATTTATATACAGAGACCAGATAACACAGGGGTTTGACATCCTCTGAAATCTGCAGAAGTACATTCTCAACCACGGTTATCACACCAGGGGCGGACACACTAAGCAGCTGCTGACGAAACCACGGCTCTACAGCAGGTGTCTAATCTCATCAGCACGGTACGCTACACTACAGAGCAGGGACGGGGCCGCGAGTCTCCCTGTCCCTCAGCTAAGTTCTCACAAGTGACTCCAGCTCTAGTTACCCTGTGACAGCAAGGCAAGGAGGCTACCCACTGAACCCCGGCTCGCCGGGATTCCCTCGTAAAGCACAAACCAGTTACTCGGTACAGCTGAACGGCTTATTTAAAAGCAGCTTTTGCAATAGCTTGAAAATTACAACACACCCCCCCACCCAAGCCCCAGACAAGAAACACCAGTAGAATCTGTACTATTCACCTCTAATACAAAAATAGAGTGGCAAATTCCTAGACATTTATTTCGGTTTGGGACAGAACAGTGAACATGGATACGGACAGATTCTTCTTTTACTTGCGGCAATGAGTAGAACATCCGTTCTGCTTTCTGCATTGCAGACGCTGTTGCTATCAAATGATTCTCTAAGTGATCTTTTTATGAGTGATTTATTTATTTTTGTCCATATTGGAAAGGAGATTTTTGCTACCATTTATGCTACTATTGGCAATGAGAGAAAAGAGCAAAACTGTGCGTTGCTAGAAGATGGTTCCCGATCTTTCGCCAGCATGTTGGGTTTCATTTCTTGCTACAGGTTAGTGTGTGCTATATACCTGCTGTTTTTCGTTACTGTATTTGCTCTGGAATCCTTTAAGTTAAAATTACTTAAAACTGAGAGTTTTAGCTAGGCAGCCATTCCATACCCAAGAAGGGATGTGTGTGCTGCTGCGGAAAACCCCGGCAGCCTCTTCTGAGGCAGGAATGGGGTCAAGAGAGTGATTTAACCAAAGCAGGTACCACAAACGGACAGCCCCTAGAAAGCACTCCGCAGCAGGTTTAACATGGGAAAGGTTCTCAGTCAATAATGTTAACCATCTCGACTGCTGTGGAAAAAGTGGGAGAACTTGCTAGGTGTAATTCAGAAAGGCTAGAAAGATCTTGACATCATTCACAGTTGTTAAGGACTTAGAAATAATTTCCTGTTTTCCACTCAGTTCATTACCACCCAGGAAATAATGCAGCCCTTTGCTGAAATATTTTTTTTTTTAGGCAGAAATAGGCTGGAAAAAATAATTTCAAAGAAAGAACAGAAGTCTACAACAGTTCCTCACTTGTCTTAGTGTCACTGTATCATAAGCTGTATTTTTTGTAGTGGCAAATATTCTCTGGCATGGATCAGTTAATGTTTTAAAACTCTCATACAGCACTGTCTGTCAGGTGAGAAAAGAATGGACCTTGAGTCTGATGGTAGCACCATGCAGCCCTACAAGATCCCTGTTTCAGTGATTTGTGCTGAATAAGCTTCTCCTGTAACCTGCTGAAAGCAAGCTGTGCCAGAGTCAAAAATATCGACTCAACAAGAACAGTTCCTGCGCTGCGAGAGAACCGTCCCGCTACCTTTTCATCGCTGACAAAAAGGCCAATAACATTTTTGTGTGAGTACATCTTGGTTTTATGGGACTTGCACTGGTAAATGAAGTTTGAATTTCAATCTGCAGAGCAGGGTTCCTTTCCTTGTGGCTTAAAGGATTTTAATGTAAACCAGGGAGACTGCCAAAGCAGAGTTGTAAAATCTGTAAATTAGCTTTACGATGCTGCAGGCTGGCGCAGCTCTGAAGTGCACCGTTTTGGTGACAAAGCTGTACGTCATTTTTAAAATGCAACTATTAGTCTTAAATGACTCACAGCCCAGAAATATCTGGGAAAGTGCTTAGGAAGATGAAAAGACACTGGAGCAGATTCTTTGACGTAAAATCCAAACGGCTGTTGCACCACCTCAGACTCAGGGCAGCTGGATGGAATCGTAAGGGTGTAACATCCCATTTCTTGCTTTTACTTTCTACTAAAAATTATTTTTCAGAAGTCATAATTTATAAAATAGAGGAAAAGAATAAATTTTTAATTTCTGGCCTCTAATCCTGCTTCAGATGCTCTCTTATGTCTGTGTTTTGGATCACACATATATATGTATACAGATTTCCAAAAAATCTTTTTAACATAGATGTTAGAAATGTGCTTCTGGAATTTTAAGACTGCTAGTAATGTTCAGCACATCTATTTATACAGCATTTGCATACGAATTCTAAATTATCATTGTGAGAATACTGTATTGCAGAGCAGATTCAGAGCAGGTTTGTGGGGGAGCTGGCGAAGCTGCTTTCTGCTGGGGAAAACGGGAATCAAACATTCACCATCTTTTACTGGTACTGTTCAGCTGTTTGTTAACGGTAACAAAATCCATGTTGCTGCCTCATTTGTTCGGTAACATTTACCTAAAAACCATTTTAATTTCTCCATCTGTAAAACTGCGACGGTGCATAAAAAACGGAGGAGAACTGGCGTAAGCCTCCGTAAGCAGAAGTGCTGAACGTTAATATCCCAGCATCTGGCAACAGGCACGGCTGGGCCAGGTAGGGAACTCATCAACACATGCAGTGGGGGGAAAGGGAACTTGCAGCCTAGTTTTCCACTCAGAAGTCTCGCTTAACTTCTTCTTGTCCAGTTCCTGCCTCCCAGTATCAGGCACCAGCATGGAGGAAAATGAGCTGCTCCGGAGTGCCTGGAGCTGTTTCCCAGACAACAGCAGCTCCCTGAACCCACCCCCCGCTTCCCTGGGGCTGCCGTTCCCCATTTTTTTAATTCCTGACATTTTGTCCGATGAAGAACAGGTTTCTGAGGAGGAGGACTGGAAGTCACTGGAGATATAATTCAAACACGGAGAGAACCGTGTGCTGCTGAAAACAGTGACAGCTTGCTGCCGGGTAAGCTGGTATTTTTGTCTCAGCCTTAAATATGCTTCCAGCCATTATCATTTCCCATCGCAAACAGGAACTCTCGCGTCAGGCTGCATGAAGACTGAAATGCAGAAAATGTTTGGGGAAGGCTCAGTAAGTATGAAGAGCATTGCAGCCTGCTGAGCGGGAAAGCAACGCAATCTGCAACTGCAGCTCAGGGGAACAAGCCGCCTTTCATCAAGATTGTTCATCACGCTTTTCAGAGCTGGAATCCTGGGTAAAGAAGTAGTTTCAGATTGTTACAGATTTGCACACCAAGTACCTGCCCTGTGCCCTGCCATGCTGCTCTTAGCCAAGTACAGAGTGGAAAAAAAAAACCCAGAATGCTTGTTTTTAATTTCTTGCATTTCCATAAAGTCTTGTTCGTGTTCCTCATCGTGTTCCTGTCCCCAAAGCTGATAGCCTAGGGCCAGAGCTAGCAAGCAACTTGGCTAATTTTAACAATAGATGAGTAAAACCAACAGTTAAAAGTGGCTCAGTACCAGTTCTGTAAGGACACTCGCTCACAGTGACAGCTTTCTTTTTGGTTCTGTTGAAGTAATACATTATTTCTGTAGGTAGAGTCTGGTTTTGGTGGCAATCGCAGGATGTTGGTAACTGACCAAGTGTAACAGCCATTACGGGTGATCGCACGTATCCCGCCACAGCTCCCAGCTGTACCCTGGCGTCAGGCCAGCTGCCGGCAGCACCGTGTGGGGTTGGTTGTTTCAACCTGAAACTAAACCAGAATTAAGCCGTGCGGACTGGTACCAGCCCCTGTCACGGAGTAACAGAGAAATGTGTCATTGCTAACACAGGCTGGCACCTTTCTGCATCTTCCTGGGTTATTCAAATCCACCCCCAAAGGAACATTTTTTGACTAAGGGAAAGTTTGCAGACCAAGAGCTTTAGAAAAAGTCTCTCACACGTGTACACACACTGGTGTCACGAGCAGGGTCCTGGTCTGGTCTTTTGTTAACAGAACAGCCAGGAAACCTCTGCAGCAAATGTACATTAGGTGATGGAATTTTTAAAATCAATTGTTTGGAATATAACAAATAGTTATGAGATCTTCTAACTCCTCAAACATCTGACAGGATAAGGCCAGATTTTCAGGTTTCCTGTAGCAGGTACAAAGTGACAACATGATGCTCTCCAATGACATTGTAAAGCCACTCTTGATGGGTGGTAATTAGAGCTGCGGGACAAAGGGCAGGCACGGCCCCAAGACGACAAACCTTTAAACTGGGTTTAACCTCGATGGCTCTAAGTATTCAACATCATATCCACGGGTTTTCACTGGGCATCACATTAGCATCACTGTTTCCTAAACGCATTGTGTCATAACATTTACCTTTGATGGCTCTGTATCTCACTCCTTCCTGCCCCAGGAATGACAGAAGCGTGGTTTTATTTTTGACATTAGAACACGAATTTTAAATGAGAGAGGACAGGGAGAAGCTTGTGTTTTCCTTGGGATGATTTTTAACAGGGCTTCTTCTGCTCCTCCAACTGAATCGGCATTGTGGAAATGTCTCTTTCCATACCCAGTGTGCAGAAACCCTTATTTCCTCCCTGCCAAAGAGATTCTCTAGGGTCATAGTCAAAGCTGGCCATCAGTTCTGGAATGGAAAAAGTGGCTAAAGTCCATTTTGTCTGCTGTAGTTGAAGTCAGGCTCTTCAATCTCAGTTTCTGTTATGTCCGAGATTTTGGAGTGTGTCCTTCCTATCTCTTCCAGGGCACAGGCCAGCGCGTCAAGGTCACCGTCATGTTGATGTCGGGCTTCCCAGAGGTCCAGAATGACGGCAGACGGACTGCTTTGTGTAGCGAAATAGGAGAGATTCCTAAAAGGGAGGGAGAAAAAGGATGAGGAACAGCAAGTACTGCAGCTGCCACGAGTGTGGAAGTGCCCTCTGTGTGCCCAGCACTACAGATGTGTTCAAATCAAAACACCTTCAGCCAGAGCTACAAGAGCTGAGTGGAGGGAACCCTCCAGGGGATGCACACAGGTACGTTTATTCTTCAAATGTCACTTGCTCAGTTCAGCAGAGTGCACAAGGGACTCGGGTATTCTGAGGTACGTAAACGCTGGCCAGCAGTACCATCCTATCTAGCTGAGAAAACAAGTCAGTTCTGGAAAGCATCCTTACTAAACTTAGCAAGTGTTTGTCAGGGAGAGGAGTCACAGAGCTTAAACTGATGCTTGTGATTCTGTGATTGTGATTCTGTGAAGATGTTACATCTTTATTTGTAGATTTACATCTTATTAATATGTAGCTTTTAGGACTTTGCAGGGGTGGTATTTGCAAGAAATTGGTAGAAGTGTTTATCTTAGACACATTACCCTATAATTCCTTCTACTTATGGGCTTTGGAGATAATAATCCAAATTCTTAACTTCACATTCACAAGCATAAATGTTATTTATAACATTTAAATTACATATAGATACATATCTATAAATACAGGAAGAAACAGATAAACCAGTAGCACAGAAAAGGAAATTTGGACTTGAATGCTATAGTTTGGTTTAAACCAACTCCAGAATAATGAAATATTTGCTACTGACCATCTTTGGACCTCCTAAGTCCTTTAAACCACTGCTTTCACAGTACACAACAGTGCCAAAATCCCTCCACAGTCTTGTACGTGCCCAGGACCTCGCCCTTGTGGGTGCACAGAGCAGAGGTCCCATCCAGACAAAGGAACTGGCCTTAGAAGCAAACATCAGGTAGGACAGGGCAGAGGGGTTTGATCAGGGGAGGAAGCAGTTGTTTCCAGCAGCTAGTTGTATACAAGAGAACGTAGGAAGGGCGGTTTATCCCTGAGAGTAAGTACGTTAATTACTGTGCGCACATCTTTAATGCCAGCAAACAAACAAAAACCACTGGAACAGCAGCAGATTATTTCCATTGTGTATGTAAATCGTCACCTTTCAAAACTGCCTCCCATTACCTGTTAATGCTGTTTTTCTGTGCTAGCATCTGCCAGTCTTTGCCTTTGGCATTGGGTGTGTCGAACGTCGCACAGATCCGCTGCCTGATGGAGTAGGGGATTTTGAACGCTTTTGGACCCATCTGTGCAGGGAAGTTGCTGTCGTCATGTGCAAAGAAAGTGAAGGTCTCTCGTTCATTCTGCACAGCGGATACAAGCACAGCGGTTAGTTAATGGCATCAGGGCTCTGCCTGCCTTGGGTCTGGGGGTGGCTCTCGGGACACCAGGAGTCCCGTCTCACTCCGGTTTAGAAATGCGGAACCAAGACAAGATTTCTTCCCAGCTTCACAGAACGAGGGTAGCTCTGAGTGCAGACAGCTCTGCGTTCTTTTTGCTGTGGTGTCAAGCAGGGATCTACCTGCACGGGGCCTGTCTGGGGCACCTGTTGGTGTGTCGTTTGCTTTTAGAGGAAGAAAGAATCAAATTGAGCCTGAGATTCCACCTATAATTTGTAGAATCGACAACAGAAAATTAAATAGCCAAACTCCTAGAACATCAGAAGCACTTGCGTATAAAAACATCTGAATTAGGGGCATTTTCCTGGTTTTGTTTATTTTTGTGTTGCAGATGAAGTCCAACAGAGCAGTGACTGGTAGACAGGATGCCACAAAGCATACAGGTTTCTAAATCTTTAATTGCTTAAGCCTAAAATGTGGACACATCAATCTCTCATTTGTGATTTTTTTTTTTTTTTAAACACCTAAATTCTGTAAATACCTCAGGTCATCCATATTAAAAATCTCTCTGGAATCCAGGTCTTTCTGTAGTTCTGCCCCATTCCTTTCCTATTACATGACACCAGCCGTGTGTAACAGAGCCCCATTTTTGTGCAATATTCGTTTCAGTGCAATGCAGCATAAATATTAAATAACAATGATGCTATAGTCTCTTCATATAACATTTATGACACATCCCAACAGCCATCCATGCAGAGCAGCAGTGTTGCTGACTGTTTAATTTAAACATGCAGAACAATCGGAATTTTCATACCCTGCACATGTGAGATAAGCGACTGCTACCGGTTAGTTCAGGGAATTGTACAGCAATGAGCAATTCAGGTATTCGCTTCTTATTTATATATTTATTTTACACTCAAATTATCGTCACTCCTCAATCTCTTTTTGAGACAGGCATGAGAAAGCCTTCCCTACCAGCAAATCCATTTGAAGACAGGATGGTAACATGCTCTGGGACTTGTGGACAGATAGGTCCCTTTAAAAAAAAAAAGTGTGGGGGGGGGGAAGGCAGCAGTAACATTGTACTGAGATACATACAGAATGAGAGGAGTTTTTTTATGAAATACCAATAGAGAACCAGAAAAATGCTTGGCCATATTTTGAGGATGTTTCTGTACAGAACGATGTTTGTGGTTTTCTTCCTTAGTTGCTGCGTTCTCTGCATAGTGTGCGACGGGCATAGAGCTGCAATCCAGAAGTATTAATCTGGATTAATCAGCAAAGATGCTCAATGATCTAACAAAAGCAGCTGAAGTTTTCATTGCTGCAGGACACGTCGCCAGCTCACTTGACTACATTTGATTTCTTTCCCCTGTGAGCAAGGCTGCCGTCCTTGCAAGAGGCTCTGTGGACACACGAGTGCTCTGAAAACCGGTCAGTGGCCTGACGGCACGCAGGCAGCCCATCTGTTTTCATCTCTCAGTGCTCTGCAACCTGCTCAAAAACTTTCTGAAAGAAAACTATTACCTCCAACTCAACTATAAATTATTTTTAGTGCTGTACGATCTCTGTGCTTTGATTTCTGCCGGAAGGCTTTATGTACTTGGCACGGTTTGAACAGGGCATAAGAAACTAAGGACAAAAACAGGGAGAGATCAGGTCTCACCCCACACAGCAACAAAAGGAGAGAGAACGCCTCACCTCTAGAATGGATGTGTGGATCTGTAGGACTTGCTCCTGCCCCTTGACTTGCCGCACACAGACCTTGCAGGACAGCTGGGTGGTTGCGGGACTGTAGCGCTCCAGAGAAAAGGCACAGTGCAGCGGCTTCTGGCTGCTGCTCCACACGCGGGAGAACGGCACTTCCTGCAGGAGACGCGAAACCCCCACGGGAAGCAGGCGTGAGAAAGAGAGAGAAAGGTTGTGACAGTCACAAAATAGGAAGAAAGTCCATGGTTCTTCTCTGCGATTGCTTTTTCACTAACAGCCCTGCAAACTCAAAGTAGGACAAAATTAACAAATGATGATTCAATTGATAAATACTAAGATGTTACATTTACTGAAAGCTTAGATTTATTCAGGGACAGAAATGAGACACTTGAATCTAAAATGAAACTTAAGAAAGATGCTCTTCACTTCCTGCTCCTAGGCAGGGATCAGAACTCTAATCTCTGTCTCCTTACGTCACCTTGTCCTACAGAATCCAACACCTGGAACTTCCCACCAAGGACTGCACTTCCTCTGTAATGCCTCTGGGAGGTAACGCAGCGCGGAGCATGACAGCATCTTTTCTAGATTTATGTCCCAGCCAGATTTATAAACACCCACCTGGGCAGTCAGGCACAGCCCACTGCACATCACCCGTGAGTCTCAGTTTTGCTTCTTACTCTCATCCTGTACAATGTGAGTGCTATCAGTGACTGCTGCTGCGGCCACAGGCAGGTTAGGGGATGAACGCCCCCATCAAATGCTCTACAGACAACTGCAGCGATTAACCAGCAGAGATTGCTGGCATCTCCCGTTGTCTTGAGTTCCTAAAACCGTACGGAAATAGACAGAAGTACACAGGGGGCAGCTAAAGTCTGTTTTATGATTACTTTCTAAATACCAAAGTTCTGTTACTGGTCTTTTCTCTTTTATGCTTCCAGAACATGTTTGGTTTTTGTTTGGTTGGTTTCTTTTATTTCCAAACTAACATCAGCTGTAAACCCACTATGGTGTTCTACACTGTAGCCATAAAGGAATGTAAATAGTAAAAACCATTAAACCAAACATATTCTCCATTAATTTCAAAGTATTGGAGAACACTGTAGAACTGGAAACCTGGAAAATAATGTAAAAGGGAAAAAAAAGACTGACCATTCTATTATATCTTAGCATTCATCCATAAGATCATGGGACAGCATTAAAAAGCTTATTCTAACACGAGAAAATTAGTTTAAAGGTTTTTACATTCATTTTTCTAGAGGAGGATTATGAATTTTCAGATTACTCTGTCCCTTTTTCATGCACTATTTTTAAATTTTAGAATTTATTTCAGTGGCATCTCTAGCTGATCCTTCAAAGAAAATGCAATAATTACGATACGCAGATCTAATCTGGGCATGCATTCTGCTTGTATTTTCGGGGCTTTATCAAGGGTTAATGAAGGACACAGACATAGCTGTAATTCTTTCAGTATTTAATGCTGATAGTTATCCCCACTAGTTACTTGTCATAATTAGCTGTTTAAATCACATGAACACGTGTTTCTTCATTCTCGCCTCCCTAGAGGCTGTTTTTATTGCACTTAGGTTGCGATCCCTGGAGAAATCAGCTACTCACGGATAACCTGCAGCTTCAAAGATCAGCCCCACCCTGGACTTTCAAGTTTTAACTAAACTGGTGAGAACATCGTACCCACAGCTGGTGGGCAGTTTGCCGCTTCTGAAGAGCGTCTCGGGCTGGCTGTACCGATGCTCAGGGATAACGATAAGCTCTGTGTTTAGACCCTCAGCTGGCAGCAGAAGCAAGATACCAACAGCGATAAAGAAAACATTAGCAAAATATTAGAAGTGGAGCAAATGTAATTAGATTTTTCCAGAGTAATCATCTCTGCTTTCATTCAGAGTGGAAGAATCACCCAGCTGAGAAGAATTCTGTGAACCAGGATAGAGGGGGGCCAGCCCGGTGGAACGGTGAGTGTTCGCAGTATTCCAGAAACGCTTTCCGCTTTGTCCTCCCTTTGTAATTAATTCCTAGCAGACAGAGGGAATGTAAATCATCTCATAGCTACAGACAGACACTGGACCCTCCAAGAGACACAAGGTCCTAGGAAGGCAGCTGATTCAACCCCAAAGGTGCCTGTCTGGCTTCTCAACATGCTTGTCACAGCCTCTCCCAGTTTTTAAGGGTTCCCCTCGTCACTTGTGAACGCGCAGGGAAGGGTGCCAAGCACTCAGCATCTGCTCCTGCAGGATGGCCAGGACAAACAGCGGCGTCTGCAGAAATCCTGACTGCCACCTGCCATTAGCTGCTTTCATGCCACACACACTTCTCCAGGATGATTTATTCATCTTCTCAAGCCTTGAAGCAGGATCTTTACTTATCTGAGAAATCATTAACAGCAATCTTTCCTCACTGTGCTGTCTGGCAACAGCTTCACGTGGTGGACCAAGCAGATGGTTTTGGAACAGGGTCTTTTCAGTTGCTCTTGACAAGCAGAGCTTGGTGATAGCGTCGCACATAGGAGGGAAACCAAGAGAACGCTGGAGGAAACTCCACATGAAGAAATAGATTATTTTATACATAAAGAGGCTGGAACCGAACCAGAGCTGCCAAGAAAGCTGGGACGTTTCACAGAACACGTCAGCGAGAGGGAAAGACAAAGCCAGTGCAAGTTGTTCTGCAGTTTCTGTTAGAAACAGTTATTGTGTTTCTCAGCTGTCCAAGTCATCCAAACTACACTCAGTTATAAAAGGTAAATATTTATCACTGTAAATATTTATTTGGCTTAAGTATTAGCACTGTGTCAGACCATGCTGTCGGCAGAGGATCTGCACATGCTTCGTTTTAACCCGGAGCGTGGGCAGCGTGCCCGCTGCGATCGGACCCTTCAGTGCTCTGCCCTCCTCTGCCCTCCTCAACGCCAGCGCCGCACTGCAGCTCCTTCCAGGGGGTAACAGCTCCCTCATCTGACTTGTGATTTTTTTTTTAATCTTGCAGCAGTAAATTTAATAGCTACTTAGGACTGTGCCACTGGCGCGGGGTTCAGCCAGGTGAGGTCCGTGCAGCGCGGTGGCTGTCGGCTATCATGTCTTGTGTCAACAGCACCCTGCAGTTCCATTCTGACCAGAAACTCTAGACTGTTACTTGCCAGCAGAGAACAAAAACACCTGAGTTTAATATACCCTTACCAATATGTACACAAAGTATTTTGGGGCGTCTGAGTCAGCAGAGGTGATGCCTCAAAGAAATAACAGAAATTATCAGGCAGAAATCATCCTCCCCAAATTCCTAACTACAAAGAAACACGGAGGCTAGAGTAGCGAAACCTCTTTGATTATCAGCAAAGCTGTTTGCAGAGAGCCCTGTAAGCAGTGTTTTCTGCAGGCCGTTTCCAGTTTATCGTCCCACAGTGGTGTCTGGGTCCTGGGCTCTGTTCCCTCGTGGAGCTGCAACGCCTTTCTGCAGCCGCCTCCGATACGGGGAGAGAAAGCGTTCATCTCTGAGCAATTTGATATTCTATTACTAGAGCTATTTAAAGAAGTGCTTTCCTGCACAAAAAGTCTCTTGGGGCATCCTAATACTGGTAAGTTTGCTTTGAAAATGCAACTAAATTAGTAGAATACACAAAACACTTCAAACAGTTCTTCATATGAAGCTGAAGATTACGCAGTTTCCTTCACTTCTTAAGTTGCAGCATAAATTACCCTGAAACTCTTCATGCTATAAGAATTCATCTGGCTATAGATCAGGGTTCATCAGTTTCAAAGAAGATGGCAATACATTTAATATTTGCTACAATACTGACTGATAGGTAACTGTCCCTCTAGATGCTTCTAAGGAAAGGGAGATTATACCGGCTAGTTAAGTTCTGTATTGTAAAAGACCCGCCCACTCCATGTGCCAGCACATAGCTTATAATTTCCAGTAACCAATATACTTAGAAATTCCTCTTTTGTTTTGATTTTTACTTTCCTGTCTTCAACAGCCTCTTTAATTAACGTGGTAAAAAAAAAGAATTTGTTCTTCCCCAGTTATAATTATTAGTATATATGTGCTGCAATTTGAACTCACGACATTTAAATGTTTACACTTAAATGTCATTTTCAGCCATAGATTCAGAGTTAAACTGAAATCTGAATGACAAAGATATGAAAAACATCTTAATGAGGGATAAATTGTCACAAGAATAGAGGCCTCCCTTGGAGGTGATGAAAATGAGAAGTACAAGCTTGCCTTTTTGCAAAATGAAAAAACTTAAAGGATCGTGTTATATCTGAATCTGTTAAAATCGTAAGGTGATGCATTGTTATTGCATATGTAAGAGATTAAACCACACCTTTCAAAAATAAAAGGGATCATTGTGTTATTTGGGTAACGCCCGTACCAGTGAAAGCTCTGACTCCTCTGAATGAGATGTAAACAAACAGAACTGGTGAGTACCTGACATGCCGTGAATGGTTTAATCCTCCAGAGGAAAGGAGGGATGTCCAGGACAGATATCTGAAGACTGAAGGTGTTGCCTTTGAAATGCAGAAGTTTGGGTTCCTCCAGTAACTGTCCTCCTTGGAGTCTTTCATCCGAAACCACCTCCTGCAACAGCAGAGGAGGAAAGAAGTTGTTCAGCGTGAGGAACAAAGAGCAAATGTGATGGAAATTCATCTTTATGGAAGAGCCTAGCTCACTACAGCATGAGGTTGACTAGAAGCAGGATGCTTCTAAGGGAGGTATAATTTCATAAACATACACTTGTCTCATGATGTACAAACACCCTGTTCTAATTTCCGCGAATGTGGAAAACTGGTCACTGTTCTTCTAACAGTGCTCTACAGAAGAGCAACACCTAACTCTCAAATCTTCCTTATGTGAATGTGCACTATGGAAGAAATAAGCCAGTCTCCACTGTTTAGCTGAATGTCACAGTAATTTAAGAAACAAGACGGTACAGTCCAGTCAGGCTTTTGTGGGTTTTTCTAATTTAACGTACTGGAGGTAAAATTCAGCAGGAATCGACCACTGGAAGAGACGGCACCATGCTCTGTGAAGCAGTGCGAGAAATAAACGATTGCTCTGAATAAGATTCATTTCCCTCTTGTGGGCCTCCTTCATAGCTGTGTTGCACAATTTTTGGGGAGGTTTTTCTCTATATTTAAAAGTTCCAACGATTTTTGTTCATTTTTTAATAAATTCTGCACAGTATGCGAACAGGCGGGGCCCAGCCCATGCAGAGCTGCTGAAGGCACCAGACGGTACAGGGTTGTGTTAACTGAATGCGTGACCCCAAGCCTCTCATACCTGCTCACAAATGCCTAAGAAGGAATCTGGCCTCTGAATTTTGGGCAGGCTCATCAGGAAAGCACCATAACCCAGGAGTGGTTGTAACGGGTATAATTACAGAGCTATTGTCAGTCTTTAACAATCCTTTCAGTGGCTTTGCTTTTATTAGAAGCACATAGACATTAGTGTGTGCTTCATTAAGATTCATGTTTCTGTTCTGTAGGTTAGGAAAAGGAAGCACAAATTCATCTGTCACAACTGTCTTCAGTTCCCAAAAGAAAACCATTTTGTTAAAGCTTCTGAGTTAGCACTGAGGCTGCAAAAGCCAACGAATTTCATTGTTTTGTCTTGGAATACCATGTAGAAAAATCATGCTAATTTTAAATGCCACTTGGGGGTTGTTTGATGGTTGGTTTTTCTTAAAAGGGAAAAATGCATGATTATAATTTAATTTTTGTTGGAAAAGATGGTGAGGCGATCTCTTTTTCTTGCTCAAATTGTAAAAAGGAGAGGAAATCCTGAACCGACTAATGACAGTGCCAGGGTAATGAGCCTGATAAATACTGTACATCAAATGATAACGACTTACATTTCCTGCCTCTAGTGGAGTGGCACTCGGCTCCAGACACGAGCAAGCTCTGCCTGTGCCCATGCAGGAGCCAAGGCACTGAGCCCAACCCTCTGCTATCAGCTGCAGCCTTGTGCTGCGTGAACCACGGCTCCGCGAGTTTTGGGTAGTCTAGAATGTGGGCAGAGTGGGTTTCCATCTGCCCGGCAAAAAGGGGAAAGACAGTTTGGCTGTTCTAAAGCTCTTGCAGCCTAAACCCATAAGTGAAACAACACTGCAGAGAAATAAAGGGACTTATTCTGAGTCATGCAGCAGATCTCCTTCATGTGAGTTCTGGACTATTGCTGTTCCCAGGGACTATCCCCAAGAATAAAGGATTCTATGGAAGAACAACCAAAACCAAAGGAATGAATGAAGCCATTTACCTGAAACGCACAAGGTGTGTTATCCATACAATAGACTCTCAGATTGTAATCCAGAGAATTGCAAGACAGGCAGCCAAAAACCGCTACTTTCAGCTGTCGAACGGCACAGTCAGAGATGGGTTCTCCAATAAGAGCATAAGTTCCAAAGCTGTTTAAGAGAATGTGACAGGCATAAGGATCCAACAGGCAGTAGCAAGAAGTAGTTTCCTCTTCCACAGACATCACTTCCTGCAAAATGAAATTCAGGACAATAGGAGTCATGACATTATTTGTTTATTTTTATTCAACTGGAATGTAGAGTATTTCAGAGAGCCAGTCTGCACACTCTTTACTCACGCTGACCTCAGGGAAAGGGAGAGGGTAGACTACCTGTGAGTAAATACTCCCCAATTAGCCCTGAGTCAGCAGCAGGATTTATGGCGAGATATTGTGCAGAATTCAACGTGTACAGCATATAACCGTAATGATAATGATGCATAAGCTATTTTTGCATCTTTTTTCCAAGTGCTCTTGACTTTCTAGCTGTTTTTTTTTCCCAATGTCAAGTTAGGAAATTATCTTTAAGATTAAAGTCAATAAGCAAACCTTGAACAATAGTTGGTATTTGACTTCCTTTCAGAACATCCATTACAGTTATGTTTACCTTCATCAAAAAACTACCTATCTCACTCTCTGCCTTTCATGCTTTGTTCTGCATTTCAGCATCACTAGATGAGATACTGGAGCAGCCTACAGCCTGGTGCGACGCTCCGCATTAATCCCAGGGCGGCTGTAAGCAGCACTGGGGGAGCTTGATGGGTACTGAGCGCATCTGAAGTAGGAAAACTAGGCTGAGCGAGAGCAACAAACAGCACAGGGCTTAGAGGGGGAACAGGACAGAGCGAGTCATGTATCCATGGATGTTTTAACTGCTGCCTTTGTCCCCTCACACTGCAGTGAACCAAACAGACCCAGCGGCAGCAGTGCAGGAAAATCGGAGTGACCCTGGACTAGAGGCTAGTTACTGGGTTCTGCAGTTCCAGTAACACGTACAGTGAGCGCTTCATTATTCAGCACCTCTCCATCCTGTGTGCATTTCTGTAACGTTGGATAACAGTTCAGTTCATGCTTTAGCCATCCCTTCAGGAGTATTATGAGTGGGCTGCCACCTCAAATGATGCAGGAAGTTTAATATGTTTGAGGCTGCTGCCTACCAAGCACTTGCACCTGATGATGGCCAGTGGGCTTAAAAAACGCAGGCGGACAGACACAAATGATTAAACCCCCGTGTCACGAACACACAAAGGTTCATTTCGCCAGTAAATCAGGATTAGAAAATACACTTTCAACTAAAAAAGGAAAATATTTTATTTAATGTTGACTAATCCTTCCAAGGGTATGGGCACAGGGTGATCACTGAATGTCCTTTAAAATGATGTGTAAAGAGGCAAGATTTCTAAATTGGGAGGATCCTTCTAGGTTAAAAAAAAGTGTATATCTTTAACCAATTCCCTAACTTTCTTTATGTCATGATAAATTCCTGCATAATGATCTCTTCTGACATGAGTCTTTGGTAGCTACCATCTATCAAAACAATGTTTGTAAAAATAAATGACTACTGGCTTCATTATTAAGGGATCTGAGAAAATGAAAACTTTCTCACGTCACATGAGCTAGATCATAAAGTTGACCCTCTTCTGCACATTTTTGTAAAACAGCTGAAAATTGCTTAGCTACTTCTTAACAATAATTTGTAATTGTATCTTTAAGATGAGTGTTTCTATCAGTTCATAATCTTTGACCTGCACCTGCACGAACAAGAGCAATCGCGTTTCCAGCGTCAGTACCGCCTTCTCCGTAGGAGCGGAAATCTAAACGTACCTCCCATTTTCCTTGCTGTGTCCTTTTCTTCAAGTGAATATTCCAGTGCTCGGAATTGACTTCAGCGCAGTGTGGGATCGTCAAGGCAAACGGAGTGCTGACAGACAGGTCCGAGGGCCCACAGGTTACTTCTGGTCCCAGGAGAACATCCGTGCCTTCGGGCTGCAGGCTTTGGGTGGGGGGAGACAATAACCTCTGTCAGGCTCTTCTTAATAAGGAGGGAAAATTTAACGGCAAATCTTAAAATATTTTAGTTAAAATCTAAGTACTTCACTCATCCGTTACGGGAGAGGATCCGCGAGCCCATTACTGCGCTAATTTTCATGTAGGAGCAGTAGCTGGAGATGAAACAGAACCATTAGGGCCCATCGACTCAAATCACTGGCTGGTCAGTTGAGGGCTCTGCTGTTTAAAATACATTTCAATTTGCTTAAACCAAATACAACACTAAAATGACTCTACGCAAGTAAGCCTTGCTTCGTGCACCAGCTGGTAGCGTTACCGTCTAATTCTGCCTTCAAAGACTGTCATCAACAATATTTTCACAGTAGTGAAGATAAAACAAATTATGGTTTAAAAACAGTCACATAAATCTTTCCAGATTGAGTGTGATCTCCCTGGTTTTAAAGCACATTTATATTCTGCAGAACGAAGCAGGGACAGAACTTTGCTTCAGTGCAGAACTCTGCAGAGATGGTGCGTGCAGGTGGGTCCCGCGCAGCCCGTGGAGAGCCCATCGGCACGGCTGAACTCGAGGGGTTCGGCTGAACTGGATGTAATCACCGGTGTGTGGCTGGATTAGCTGCTAACTTATAAAGATGAAGTATCTGACAAGAATCTCCTTCATTCAGACCTAGATTTAACCCTGTCGCACACACACGTGCTTTCCTTACCTGACAGCCAACCCCTGTGCAGAGCCCGTGACAAAGGGGACGGGAGCCCCTTCTCAGCCCGTCCTGCTGGGGCTCTGGGCTCGGGGCTTTTCACTGTCACCCTTCATCTGGGTCGTATAATCCAAATTTCTGGCTTTTAAATTACTGGACATATAATTCAGTCTTAAAATTAAAGCAAATGGTGTTTTCAAGATAAAAATAAGGGGAAGAACCTCAACCAAGATATAAATGGTGCAACCAAGCATCTCAGCAGTGGCAGCAGCCCTGTCACCTTCAGAGACACACAGGATGGCTGAACTGGTATCAGAACGACAATTCTGAGCAAACTGTTCAAGCAAAAAACTACTTGCTTATGCCTATGAATAACAATTTTTCACAGCTCCCTCATTGCTAGGAAAACATTGTTTTTACACAAAATGCCGTCACTTAACGCCAACCACTGCTGCCTTTACAAATGGTTATTTGATTTCCTTAAAAATAAAACCTTCCAGCAGTTACCCCAAATCACCTCTCTTCCCAGCTAATTTAAGAAATCATCTAGTTACTTACAAATAGAAAGAAAAAATGTCTTAGAATTGTTAAAAACCCTCAAGCCAACTTTTATGCATGTTTATTTTTCAGTAACCTCTGGCTGCTGCATTCTACTTCCTTATCTCTGTTTTGATGCAGCTGCAGGGAGGGGGTAACCAAAGTGTATTTCCAGAGAGCGAGTCCAACCTTAGTTATTTAACCTGGTTGGCGCATTTCTATCCTATCTCTCTCCCAACACACACGTCCTTTGCCAAGGGGCTGCTGCTGACAAATGCATAAAATATGAGGAGGTGGTGGTGGTGGAATCTTGCTGAAGTTACCTCCAGTAACAATTCATCTTCAGTAATGGAGAGCAAAAAATAATTGGAGCAAAATACAGGTTATTTTGTCTTCAGCACAACACCCTTAGGAGATGTGAACCTGTGAGGTTTAGTTACGCTACTGGTGACCATTCCCATCAGAAAAAGATGAATTTTTCAAGCATCAAGAATGAAACAAAACACAAGATACAAAAAGAAATAACGTCAGTGATGGCAGGAGAGTCCTGCAGCAGCCTGGCAAAGTGATGTGAGACAACGGGGAGACTGTGACTGTAGTCTACCAAATGCCCTCCCACCCACCTCATTAAAGAAAAAATAAAGAAAAGAAAAGAAAAAGCCAGAGTCACTGAAATAGTGCAGGCTCTGGTCACAGCCACGGGCAGATCTCCAGGTCACCTGGGCAACTGCCGCCTGCACACACCATGGAGAGAGCAAGAGCAGGGATGTGCGAGTGACCAGCGACAAGCTGCTCTGAAAGGAGCGATGATTTAATTGCTGCTAGAGAATATTCCCCTTGTAGAACATATTGGACAAACATATGGGAGTTCTGGGAATTATTTAATGCCAAATGAACTGAAATCAGTTAATTAGATGAACTCTCACACTTGTTGCAAGTAGCGAGAGTCTGTGTAATAACTGACATGGTTTAAGGACTCTCATGCAGTTCTGAGCCATCTCTTAGGCGAGGCAGGAAGGGAAACATTGCCAAATGCGAATATTCAAGGTAAAACAAATCAGGAATCAGCTCTGTCCCCTCAAATCCATCAAAATCAAAGGTCTCTTAAGTTTTCCAGTAAAAGAAAGACAAACAGCCACTACTGCTGAGCAAAAATTAAAAAAAAAAAGTTTTTTCTAAAAATACTACACTGGAAACATGAGGAACTTCACCCCACAGTATCCTGCCCTCTACAGAGTACTAGTAAAGAGCTTCTTGCATTTAGTTTCATCTTCAGTGTAGAAATTCCTGCTAGAGGGACATTTGTACCTGAAGCCAGAATGTTGAGAAAATTTTATGGGGAGGATCTAGTCCCTCAAGGAGAGAGTCCAGTTTTTTCTGGACACCATGAATTTCAGAGAAGGATTTAATATTTGCCTTTGAATATTTACTCTCCCAATGGCTTATCCTAAGTGTCTGCAACAGAACCTAACAGTGTCACAGGCTCCTGAACGAACCGGGACACCTGGTAATGAACACGCCTGTGCTTTGAGCCGGGGTTTCTCATTGCAGTTCACTCCTTGGACGGCAAAAATATTTGCGAAGTATTTGCTTCCAGATTACTGTAGACTCTGAAATAGTTTTCCCCTCCCCTTTTCACCAACACTCATACAAATGAATGTGATGGAAAAACTAAATTCATGGTTTAAAAAAATCAGTTTAAAAAAGGAACAGCGTGATATTTAAACTATATACCCAGCAAGCCTGCTCTGAGCTGCAATGGATTCTATTGCTCTGGGATGCTTTTGTGAGATGAGAAAATTTTGCCTTTGTAAAATAAAGGTACATTATTTGTCACATTCTTATGCCACATTGCATGTAAATGCATACGTTTATGGAGCTTTGATTTTTCAAATTCTATAACCACAAAATATGTTTAAGTCTGGGTAAAACTGTCTGTGTGTGCGAACTCCTCTGGGTGTAAATGGGTGCTGGAAACCCAGCTGGGGAAAAGGTTTTTAAAAAAAAAAAAAAAGGTGTCTTAACAAGAAATCCGTTAAATGAGACCGTTCCAGAGACACCGGACGCGTGTGTGATGTTCTTCTTACCTGGACTCCTTTTGAGTGACAGCAAGATAGATTTCCCATGAACTCTCTTCCGGAATAGCTCCGTGGGGTATCAACAAGCTGACTCCTACAAAAGAGCAAAGGCAGAGCTGACTCCGGGAGAGGCACCGGGTGTAAAGAACAACGCACAGCTGGCCTCTGATGTACAAGACCTAGAAAGGCCATCTGCTAGAGCAGAAGAACGCTCCTCTGAAATAGGGGTTCTGACTACAACATTAGCAGATGAAAGGAAAATACATTATTAATGGGATCCACATATTTATTAATACTTAACTGTCTTACAGATTCCGGAATTCCATCAACTCACATGCCTAAAAACTCCTTACTCCCACAGAGCTCTTAAATAATTGACTTCCCATTGTTTTGTTTCACTCAATGACACTGGGTTCACAGTCTAGACGTGACTGAAGGCTCCTCTTTGGTGCCGAATGTTTTCAGCTGCTTCAACAAACCATTTCTTAAGTCTAAAATATGTCTCACAAAACAAACTACTTCTTAAATAAAGCACACTGAGCGTCTCTGCTGCGATGTTTCAGTGCGTAGCCCAACCTTGAAATGCCTGTTGGCTTTGAAGTGCCCCACCACAGAAATCTGTCAAGCTCTTAAGCTAAAAGAAAGAGAAAACCAGAAAGCCAGGAGTAAATGCTGCCGAAAGCCACACTAGAGCTTTCATGGAGAGTGGAAGCTATCCTCTAGAGACGCCTGTTCATTACATGCTGCAGCCTTTAATAACGTGATGGAGTCTGACAGCACGGTCAGATGCTGGCGCATGTGGAACTCCACCCCGTTATGTAAGGTGCTGAACCAATATCGACCTCCTTCCTGGGGAGCTTTTGGATCAGGATCCAAGCAAGCCACAGCTTTGATTAGTGTGACTTTCATGCTGAAGACATCAAGAGAGGCAGTAATTTATAACAACAGTTCAAACAGGTACAGCGCCTCTTCACTGCTCATCCCAAGCTTTGTTCTGAGCTGTCATCTCCTGTGTGGGCAACATGCTCTGCTGCCCAAAATCTGCATTAAGAGAGCCCCTACTTTCCTTTCCTTTTTTTTTAAAGTCATATAACACTGCATCAGGCAAAATAAATTTAATCTAAAATTGGTTTATATGCTTTTAATGAGAAAGAATCTACCCACCTGTGTTTGGAACCACGAGACGACCACCCAGGTGTCCGAAGAGGGAAGTTGTCTTCAGCTCGCTCCTTGCTGAAACAGAAGACAGGTTCTGGATATACGCAGCCTTATTTCTAGCCTGGATTGTACCAAAAGCTCTGTTATTCCCATGAGGGAAAGTTCCAGAATGTGCCTTTCCATGGAATTCAGCCCTCTCCGTCACCCCCAGGGACACCATGAATGAACTCTGCACTTTGACTTTGATGTCTGAGAGCGGGTTGAACAGCGAGGACTCGGTCATTAGCTCCTTGTCCAGGGGATCCTGCAGGCAGATGGGCCCGCTGTACGTGCGGCTCACCGTCAGGTCAGGCTGCATGGAGGAGTTCAGGAGCAGGGAGTTACCTGGTGGGATGAAGCCATCAGGGAGTTAGTTACTGGATTAAGATGTTAAATCAGAAATCTCTTTCTGACCTCTCCACCATTTCCTTTTCGACTTGCTCTCGCTTCCTGATACACCCAGAGCTCAACACCACCTAAGGGAATGTTAAATCCAGATGAAATGATGAACAGATCTAACGGGTCCTTGATCACTGCGCTTCCTGCACTTCGGGCAACTCCAGAGTTCGTGGATCCAAGAAGGAACGTCCTTTTTGTTTTGGGTTCAGGTTTCTGTGTATGCCTGCTTTCTTTCTTTTTTAAATTAAAACCCACGGGGTAAAACCACATCTTCCTGCAGACCTGTTCCGTGAGATTACACAGAACAACGGCTTTGCGCCTGAGGGAAACCGGGTTGAAAAGAAAGTGGGACAAGACTAATACAGGGAAAAACACCAGAGTTACTCAGTTAGGAGCATTTTAGCTCAGGAAACACTCTGAAAAAAAAAAAAGAAGGAATGGACAGATTTAGGGCCTGAATGCTTCAGCTGGTTTTGTCTTTGTTTTCGTGGGGCTTTTTTGTTTGGTAGGTTTTTAGTAAAAAAGGTTTTGGAAGTAGTTTTCTGGAAATTAATTATACTGCATCCTTGGAAATGTCATCACTTTAAGGGACTGCAGGTTGGGTTGCTAACATTATAAATACATTTCTCCAAAGAATAAAATTAGGATCACATTCATCTGTTGTCCGTCTGTCAGAACTGTGCTCTCTTTTCTCAGCAGACTGAACAGAGAACTGGCCTTTTTTCAGCTGAACCGTTCAGTGTACAAATGCTCCCATTTAAAAAACCCACAGAGAACCCAAAGTAATGAAACCGAACTAATAGCATCCT
>WKFP01014257.1:250978-321391 GCA_011057875.1 Pterocles orientalis
CCTATATCTCTTCTGCCTGGCTCTGTAAATGAAACATTTTCTTGTTTGCTGACAATATGAATATTTTATGTTGTCCATATTCTTCCCATCATCTTTTTTTTCTTTTTCCCCCTAAATCTCCTTCAGAAAGTTTCTTTGCAGTAATTTCTCACTTGGTTGATTCCAGTGTTTGTTGGCTTTATTGGATGTTTTATTTAGAGTATTCTACATCTCAGCTCTAAGGGAGTTCAATACTTTGAAGTGGATCACCTGGCAAAGAAAGTCAGGTAAGAATCAATTATTTCTTTTTATGTTTGATATATGGAAAGGTTAGTGATGGACATTTAAAAAAGAAATTTCTAAAATATAAAAACCTACCATATATTCACAGGCAGGGTTTTGCTATGTGATAATGTAAGCAAATGGATTATGAGGCACTTTCTATTGGTTTTACTCTTTGTGGAAATGATGAGATCAGTAACACCTAACCCAGGAGATTCTTGGATTTTGGCTTTGCCAAAAAGCCAGGTGTGGGGGTTTTTTCTTCTTGAGGTTGTTTTGATTTTTGCCAGGAAATGCTGTACATAAACACCAAGTGAATAATGTCAGACGAGCTTTGCAATAGGAACAAACATTTCTGTGCTATCTACAGCAAACTGCAGCAGAACTGGAACGCGTTTGCCATATGGACTGGGGAGACTGCTAGATCCAGAAGCCTCTTGGTAAAATTCACTATCACGTCTGGTGGAAAAATGGAAAACAAAATTATTTGTGATTTATGATGCATTAGTAAAAACATGTTTGTAGTTCATCTGCTTACAGCCTACTTGTTTGTTTCTCGTTTGGGCACTGGGAAAAAAATCAATAGTGTTTGAAGTTATAAAAAATAACTTTAAAGCAAATAGATAAAAGTAAAAACAAAGAACTCGACAAAACTCTCCCTTTCATTAAGCAAAGAAAAAGCTTTCACCTCTTCAAGACAGAGAAATCACCATGGAAAAGTGTTCCACTGAGAATACTGGTACGGAATGAACAACGAAGGAACAAATACGCAAGAAACTCAAAGTTCCTGGGACTGCCTTGAGTGAAAGCGACCTTCGCATTCAGGCTGAGTCAGTCCCTGTTTCTCTCCCAGCTTGGCAGGCCTAGCAAGCTTTCAAATATATCAAAACCAAAAATAATTCCCCCTTTCTTCTGCCTGTCGATGTGTATCTGTTCAGTTGTTACAAGTCCTAGAAGAAATTCCCGGAGAGAAAAGCCCTTTCAGCTGCTCCTCGGTTAAGGACGGGACTACGTGGCTCCATCCAGAAAATGAGAAACCAGAGTGAGAAGAAGGATCTCCTGGGAATGGAGCAGTGCCATCGTGTCATCTGCCTGCTACTGCCAACCTCTCCTGTCCGCCGCTGAATGAAGCACCCGGGAGCAGACCCCGTTTGATCACCATTTCATTCACTGGCTCCAAATCTGACAATTCACGCTAAGGATCAGTACTTTTCTGCCAGTTCAGAATCAGGCCCACACTCTCCTGGCATCTTAGGTTCTCAGCATTACTTTCATTTAAGTTCTTACTGGTTAACCAAAGAAGTGTTTCATTTCTATTTTTGCCTCACGAAAGGAACAACGTTACCAAGCTGAACCTGATAAATAACCTCCAAGAGATTCGCTTTCTGCAGCCCAGTCCTGCAGTTCCCCCCGGGGCGAAGAGCAGCGCAGAAAAGGCACGTATGGGAAGATGAACAGGGGAAAAGACTTGTAAAAATAGGGTAATTGCATCAATTCCTATTAGCTCGGAACACAATTACAGTCCTAAAAATAATTTTCACAAGGATACACATACAGCAGGACCCATGAAGCAATAGGATCACACTCCGAGATGAAAGAAACGAGACACAGCATCCCCCAGTCTGAACGCAGATGGGAACCGAACTCTCAGAACCGAGACACGCTCCCTGGCACCGCCACCCCAGCAAAAGGGGACGAGCTCATTGAAAACCCAACAAACAGGCCAGAGCTGCTCTCCGCTCATCACCCAACTAACAGCTTTCAGATCACTGGCCTTCAGCTTCCTCAGCTCCAGCGACGTCCTGTTAGAGATGAAGGATCATACTGCCAACGTCCTCGACTCCAAATTACACTGGAGGAGATTTCCTCCCACAGAGTACCCGGAGAGCAGCTTCTGGTCCCAATATTAGGTGAAAAATTGCTGCTGTGTGCAGCAGAGAGAAACCTTCTGTTATATTTGTCTTTGAATTAATTTTGGAGTGGTGGTGTTCAATCAGAGTTTCCCTAACTCCCACCTCACCTTAGAAAAGGAATAATTTACCCGCTGAGATTTCTGCATGGAAAATCCATCAGCAGCAGATTCCCCCTCCCAGAGCTCTCACATCATGAGTTGTTCCTCCACCTCTAGAGCAGAAGGGCAGCATGGACTTTGTGGGAAGGAGAAAGACCTCAGAAAACATCGTGTGATCACCATGTTGGTCCTCAGCAGCGGAAGGAATGGCCATGCTCACAAATTCTCACTAGTTACTCTTGGGAAAGGAAAAAAGTCTGACTGATGTCCTTTTAAACACTGAAGCGTGTCTGCCTGACGCTGGGGAGCTGTTTGTAACCCTGGAAACTCCCAATAGTTGGAGACATGTATCGAGACTGCTGGGTACTCCTCCCTCCAAAACCAAACAAAATCTGAGTTAATGTCTCAGCTGAGGTAGGGCTGTTTCTGAAGCCTGAACAAATACAAAGGATGCTATCTGCCATTAAGAATTTATTAAAATCTCAGGGCAAAAGATACATTTTAGGCCATACCTCCCAAAAGCAATTCAGCGTGAAGTGCCGCTCACCTTGAATGCAAAGCCCTTCGGTGCAGTTCTCCGACTCCTGACTCAAGCCCTCGCAGTACTTCCCTCCGTTTCTGGGAGGCGGCGCGATGCATTCCCGAACTCTCAGGTGCTCGCATTCCGGGCTGCACACAGACCACTCGCTCCACACCTCCCAGCTGCCGTCCACTGAATGGGGAGGAAGAGGAAACAAGCATGGTGACCGCCTGTCAAACTGCTGTGCCCAAGAGGTCCCATCAGGAATTCTTGTTCCGTATCTCTCCTCGGGTCACAGCAAGTAAAACAAAGGATAACCCTCAGGAGAAATAAAGATGCTTTGCCAGGTGTAAATCTAAAATCCAGCACTGGAAGGTACCACCTCAAGCACACAATGTGGGAGTTTTTAAAACAGCACCAGGAGAGAACATTCTGCAAATACGGGCAATGAAACTGCGGGAGGGGGAAACGCTTCCTTTGCCACCCAGCCATTACCTTCCAACGTTCCAGTAGAAATTCTAACTTCAGAGAGGCTGAGAGAGAGGCCACACATTCTCCAGCCAGGGACACGATGCTGACATTTACAAAAAGAGCATAGCTGGCCCTGTGACTTCTGGCTAACGCCCGGAGCAGGACACTGGATCACTAAGTTGCTTTGCTGACTGATTTACAGCTGCCTCGAACCCTGTCCCAAACGAGAAGGGTTTCCACAGCTCCCTTGTGTTTTCATGCATAAATCAGATTGAAGAACAGGCAGATGAGCACAGAGACAAATATAAATAATATGAAACTCTTCAACCCCCGTTCAGGACACGTATCTAAAAACTCATAAAAGCCAGAAAAGAGATTTGCCAGAATCCAGACAAGTTGTGCTGTGACCCCAGGCAAACCCAGTCCCCTGAAACACACACGGACACAATCCCACAGGCTTCCTTTAGATGTTACGTGTGAAACACCGGTTCCAAAATCAGATGAAGGATGTTTCAGGTGAACAGATGAGGAAATGTACAGCGTCCAGGACGGTAACTGTGCTTCATGCATAGCATCAGCTCAATTTCAAAAGGCTAAGATACTTTTGCAAGCGATGTAATGCTTCTAAGTGAAGTTCCCGACTTAGGTTTCTGCATTTCTCTTTCTTACTAACGTCACCTCCCCCTTCCCTGCACCTCCACCCACTGACGTGATTTTTCATATTGAACCAGTTGCTGTTTTGTTACCGAGAATTCAGACCTGGCAGATGAGGCTGCAGGTGCTCAGATGCTCCACAAGGCTCTGAGCTGTGGTCTAAACAAGGATGCAAGGATTTCCCGTCTCCTCTTTGACCTCAGTGGTCCCTTCAAAGCACAACTGTCTACCTGGCAGCTCTCCCCTAAGGCTGACATTTGAAGCGATTCCTTAGTAGACTGTGCATGTCTCACCAGGGCAAAGAGAAGTGCAGGTGATTTTCTGCACGGACATTCCCTCACAGAACGCGCCTCCGTTGAGCGGGGCAGGGTTGGTACAGGTCCGCGATCGTTTCTGCCAGCCCCGACCACACCGCGCGTGGCAGTTTGACCACTCGGTCCACGATGACCAGCCTCCGTTAACTGCAAAACACAAACACGCGTCAGGCTGCGGTAGGTGTGCGAGAGACGTGAAGCAACAAATCTGATCAGATCATTTCACTCAAAGGCAGAAGTTTGGTTTTATGTTGTACTGGTGAATTCCAAGCTGAAGCAGGAGCGTTGCCACCTACAGAGCATCACTACGCAGCTGCACGAAGGCCACGGTGTCAAAGAGCACAAATGTTTGTTTGGGACGAGTCAGACGCTACCAAGTGCAGAGACTGGCAGAGTCTGGAGGGGGTAAAAGCAGCACCTCAACTCTCATACAACCTGCTTTGCTTAAATCATGAACAAGACCTCCTTTTCACGGGGTGATTTAGGAATGCTCTGCTCCACCCATAAAATGGTACATGCAGTAAAACAGACACAGAGAGCACAAAGCAGCGGTTCTGCTCTTTTTCCTTTGCTGCGTAAATTCCCGATTCACTGGGTAGTGCTTGGGCACGGCCGTCCGACAGATGAGCTAAAGCAGCCATGGTCCCAGCCCTGAGCACCAGAACTGAATTCATCATACCAGGGGCGAGGTTAGCCACTGGATCCAGAACCAGCTGCCTGTTAAAAATACAAAGCACTCCAGCAATAAAAGCACACGCATCTACGTTTTTCTGCAATTATCACTTTTTCACTGACCATACACCACAACTGTCGCGGACATGCTCCTTCTCTTGGCAACGATGTTGGCAGCCGTGCAGGTGTAGTTCCCGGAGTCAGACAGACGTGCCTGTCGAATGATGAGGTTGTGGTCTGCTCTGGTGTCAATGTTCTCATCCAGGTTGGAATCGATGGGCTCCTCATTCTTTAGCCATTCCACCTGGAGAGGGATGGAGAAGAGAAGAACATGAAGCAGGAAAAGAAACAATGGAAGCAGAAAGTCTGCAAAATTATATTGCAATTTATTTAGATGTCATTATAATTTATATTATAAACATTAAGATAAAAATGAAGCTAGGATGAGATTCCCAAAAAGGTAGAAATTCACAAATTCAGAAAAGAAATTATTCCTATTCTGAAGACCCTCAAGCTTATAACAAAGGCACATAAAATAAAACGCTAGGACACAGTAACATAACAAATAAGAAAAGAACAAAAAGAAAATGGGAAGAGCAGGTGAAGTGATGGCTCATGATTGCCACTTTTTTTTCCCCCCCTAAACCTCAGAGGAAGGAGGTATGGGCCAGTAACTTAGAAAGGCTGATTTTCATTCAAAGAAAATGGAAGAAAATCTCAACCAAGAGAGAAAAATAGATGTTTAAAAATCCTACTCTTGACAGACAGTTTTACATGTTCAGACAACTGGACAGCGGGCAGTGAAGCTCCGCAGATCATTGGGATGCATGTGGTAAGTATTATTAATTCTGTTTTTTTGAGAAAGACAGAAGGATGAAATCGCTTAACATCACACAGTGGAAGAGCCGAGTCCTCACGACAGATTCCCCACTGACACAAACGTTCTTACACCAAAGGCCGTTAGCGTGTGTTGCCGAGGTACGTACACACCCCGACGTGCTGTACGCAATACACCTTCCCTGCTTCCCCAACCAGCTCTGAGCAGACCCAGGAATTATCTGCAAGGCATTTCTCTACTTGCAATATTAAAAAATATGTATTTAAGGCATGGCAAGCTGTTGTTACAGAAGGGAAAAATAAAAAATAGAAGCAGAATCAACAGATTCTATTAAAAGACTGAATAAATGTGAGTTCGACTAATGGCTGTTCTATGCCTGGTGGAGCTGTGGCTGTGCCCTGAAGTCAGACACCCTCCTCATCTCAGTGCAGACCAACAGCCTCGTTTAGGAACCTGCGGAAGGACTTGGAACTTTGTGGTAATGAGTTTATGGATTTGCTAGCTACAGGCATTCATTAGCACACCGCTCTGCGCAGATGGTCTGCAATTTGTACATTTTCCAGTTTATAAACAAATCTGCAAAAGCTGACCATCAAAGCCAATTAGATTTCCTGCCAGACAGCAGGTTCCCCTTCCAGCAGCATCAGTTATTTTGGTGGGCTGGGGACAGAAGGTGTGTGACCGACACACCCAGAGCTTCTCGCGTCCCTGCACCACGGCAGGCAGCGGGGAACGTACCGGGAATCGCGGTGTGCGGCGCCGGTACCCTACGTGGTGACCGTGAACCGAAGGGATTGTTTTATACGTCGCCTGAGTAGGAAGCACGTTACACATTTCACACCAAAAGCAGGTAAAAGATGTTAACTCTAGAGGCTCTTTTAACAACCTGAGCCTTTGCCTCAGCAGATGAATGCTTTCAAAGGTGGAGAACCCTGGGATGAATTTATAGAATAAACTGATACAGGTAAAGGAGCTGTGATGACAAAAGGTTGTTGTTACTTGCAGAGATGCAGCCAAACAAAATAAAGGCAAGAAAGAAACCCACAATGTCTCTGTTCTGCAGCGAGGCACGGTGTTCTGCACTGGCAGCCTCCAGCGCCTGACGAGCGGGCTCAGAACCCATTAGCGTTTAACTTCCTTTGGTTATCATCAGTGGAGGTCACAGAATCGCTTGTAACACAATGAAACACATTTCTTTTTACGAATTAGTCTGTCTGAAGTTCTTGAATGTTTTTATCTTGAACTAGACTTAAAAACTGCTATAATATGCTCTAAGTCTATATAAAGATATCTGATTTTTTCCCCTGAAATGAAATGTGCTCAGAATTGAAACACCCCCATCAGTTTCTAACAGAGGCTAATCACGTAATGATCTACGGAAGAAATGCAGAGGCAGATACGGATTAACTCAGCTGCTACAGCTTGGGTGGCAGCAGATGAATTAACATCATAAATTTGTTCCAATTACAGAAAGCAACTATCAAAGACCAGCTTACAGCGTTATCAAAGTAAAATCAGTTAAATACACCGTATCCTAGGTAGATCACAATGGGAGTTACCGAACTTTTTCTTTAGAAATAAAGCTTATCCCAACTCATCCCTGTTTCCGTCTCCTGGATCCCACATTAAAGCAGCCCGACAGCGTCACATCGCAGGAACACAACCGGTGGAGTTGCTGCAGGTGATGGAGCCTCACTGCTTAGCACGTGCAAAATAAACCACGTACACGTGTCAGCCTCGTGGTGTTTGTATCGCAGCACAAATGTTTCTTGTAGAATAGTCAATTTACAGATTTTAAATATTATTTCTCTCAGATAAAGCAGTAAACACATGCTTAACCTTTCTTTGAGCCAATACCATTGTTCATGATGTTCTTACACAACCAGCCAATATTTGTACCTTTTGGATAAAACTGTTTAGGAGTCCCAGCTTCACTTAATATTTTAAATGTAAGTACAACAGACTAGTGTTTAGAAAGTACGGTAGAGAATTCAGTATAAATAATGCAGAAGGCATCCCCACTTGAGCTCTTGGCTCCCCAAGAACAAAAATAACATTGCTATAGATACAAAAGAACTAGGCAATGCCATATTTTCCCCTCTAGAATCTAAATTTGCATTGAGAAAGAAGGCAGCAAAAGGCTGAGAACTTCTAAAACTCAAAATATCTAATTTCTAGCTGAAAGCTTTTTTTTTACTGGAGAAGAAAACATGTCTGAAGCTGATGTATTTTCCACAAAAAAGTTTCTTCTAATAGAAAAACTTTGCAATAGGTTCTCCTCCCCATCACTATTAACAGCGGGTGTGTCAGGCTTCCGATGCTCTCCGCCCCGACTCCAGCACAAGCCCAGGGAGATTTTCTCGCTGGGCTAACTTCAGCTTTTCTGAACATTCCTCCCCACACCCATCAGCTCCGGCCTCTGGCTAGAAAAAGTTCTTTCCACCTCATCACTGATTTGGGTTTCATGTTGCCCAGGCTTTAAAAACCTTATCAAAACTGGCTTTTCCAGTGACCTATAATGTTAAGTGGAAGAGAGCAAAACACATTCCTTTCAATTCCTTTCAATCTAGCACGAAACTCCTGCTTCTAAAATATTCAAGGGTGTCTAAGCTTGATAAATCCTCCTTGAGGTTACAGTCAGGATGGATGAGTGCAGGCGGGGCAGGTGCTCCAATTACAGTGACGCAGGAAGGTGGCAGCATCTCTTTGTCACAGTTTTATTTTGCTTTCTACCCTAAGACTCGAACAAATAGGAGAAGCCTCCATCAGCATAAATCATTGCGGGAGATTAACAAAAAACAAACGCCAGCTTGCTGGATACAAACCATTTGTATCTACCTTTATGATCCCATCGTTATTTTATCAACACAATCGAACCCCGCTGATCTTCCCTGCTCGCAGCCCATCGCTAGCAACACACAAGAAGCAGGTCAGCTGTACCTGCCGCATTTTTTTAAATTAATCCACGGAGGGAATACAGTTACGGAATCGTTTAATCGCGGCGCTGTCACACTGCTCTGGTGAGCGCATTTTCCTTTCATTACACCGAAGGTATAATCTCGTTACATCCGTCTGACACACTGCCTCGCTCCTCACCAGCCCGGGCTCTGGCTGGCTGTGCCGCGGGAAGCAGCGCAGGACTCTGCATTGTTGCAAGAGGATCATCTGAAAACCCAAGTGCTGCATGCTGCTAATGCACTTTTTCTTTCTTATTATTTCACTTTACGCGGCTACATGAACCTCCAACAGCAAGGGAAGCCAGGGGAGATGCTGCTCCCTCGTGGCACCGTGTCCCATTGCTCATTCTCGGAGCAACGTCCAGTTCCCATCAACAGATCGTCTGTGTGCTTGAAAATCACAACCAACGAGTCGTATTGCTGGAAAATCCAGGGGAGGGGAAAAAGGCTAACACGGGAGAGGGTGAGTCAAAACAAAATTTTGAATAAGTATAATGGGAAAGGTGTCAGCCTGTACGTAGATCTCCATTTATAATGCTAGAGGTGGGCAAGGAGTTGACTCAGACCTGCTATTTTAACACATTGTACGAAAGGTACATTGCTAACTCTGCCATTGCTAATGGTACATTGTCTGATTGTTAGAGATATATTCAGACGCCCAGATAGGTTTATCTTTATTCCTATTTTTGGAGGAGTAAGTAGCTAACGTTAACTGGAATACTGTTTTTTACCGCCATGCAGAAATGACGAATCAATCAGCATTAAAAAGCCCAAAGGTTATGATGTGGGTTTATACGGTAGCTTTCCAGTGGGGCAGCGCACACAGATGACTTGCCTTCACCTATTAAGCAGAAATAATTTACGTAGTTGAAACTCAAATCCCAGTCCCCTGACTACAAAGCTCAGCAGTATAGTCGAGCAGATAAGACTCACCTACAGCTTTTTTTTCCCCCCCTAGAAACTCAGAATCTAAGGATATGTAGTAACCCATGAACCTTGTTTTAAAGTATGCAACGCGCTCTGTATGTTTCTCAGGGTTGTGAATCAGGGTGGGAAGAAAGAAGCAAACAGCCAGAGCCTCCAGGGATGGTGTTCATGGTGCCACACCAGACGTGTCTGGAAATGTGCAATTAGACCAAGATTTGGATGGGAACAGGGAAATCATAAGAATCTTGACAAAACCTGACCAGAAGGGCACGTACGCATCTCCCTTGGTTGTGAGAGAAGACAAGTGGTTGATCAGAAAGGATCAACATATCTGGGGATTCCTGATTTTGAGAGGGAGACAGAGTTGCTAGAGGAGCTTCCTTGGACAAGAACAGGAAAACTCAGCTGCGCAGAAACCACAGAAATAAAAAGGAGCAAGAACAGCTTCAAGGGCCATTAACAGAAAAAAAAAAAGTACCACGAGCACACGGGTTGTAGCTCATCACAAGATACTCGCTGTCTAGCAGATGGCATCTGAATCTGCGCTGCAGTGCAGCGGACACGGAGACACTTCACGGCCATCTCGCACTCTCCCCTCTCCCTGTCTCGATTACAGCGCGAGTCACAACCGACCGTCAGCCCGCTGCCGTTGCTGTGACTGGGAGAGCGCAACTCAGCAAACCAGGCGCTAACGTGAGAGGATCAGAAATCACCAACGCAGCCTGGCTCACCGCACGCAGGCTGTGCCCAGGAGCTGGTTTTGTCCTGCTTGGCAGCGATGCTCCCCCAGAACCGACTCCTAGCAGAGCCCAGGCCAGTATTGATCCAGCCTCCAGCTACCTGGTTTGGTCAAAACATACACCTCAGGGAAGTTTCCAAATCCTTGTAGGACCCTCTCACACAATTACCTTTATTATTTATCATTATAAACATAACGATAAAGTGTTATAACTCATCCTTTCATGTTCAAGCGTTCAAAATCAAGAACATTTCTGCCAACAGCAACAGAAAACCATACACCATTGCAAAACAGTACATCAAAAAGAAAAGCCCCAAAGCATATCTCTCTAAAAAAAATGAATTATCTATTCAGGGGAACTACAAAGTTATCTCCCTTTCTTTTTTTCCCCTCATTTTAGCAATCTAATTCAGAAATGTTGTGCTCCAGCATTTCTATTTCATGACCTCAGTAGCTCCTGGGTATGCTGATTTACTCAGAACAAGTCAAACCTCAGAAGGAAAACAAACATTTTGTCTACAGGAGGAAAACCCAGAACACAGTTCACTTGCTCGCCTGAATCCAGCACATTACCCGTCTGGGAGAGAACATCCAAGGATTTTTTTTTTAAATAAAGGGTATATGTGCAGTGACTAAGATGCTTCCAATAGCTGCAAAATGTACAAATCAGCAAAAGAGGCACCTCGAGAAATCACCAAAGAGACAAGGAGAGAGCTGACAGAGCCACTGTCTCCAATGATTGGTACGGGTGAAACCAGGGTACCGGTGAAAATGAAGTGACGGATTTAACGCATTCAAACGGTGCAGGGGCAAAGTAATGAAGAGAGGAGAATCATCTCCAAGTGCACATTAGGATGGCAGAAGGCAACAACCACGGTGTAAGTGTTCCTCCTTCTCCCTAGCGGCTGCTCGGGGTGGGAACGGAGAGGAGCAGCTCTCCGTGCAGCGTGGCCGAGTTCTGCACACCCGGGGAGGGGGGACACGGCTTCAGGCAGGCGAACACCTCGGGGCTTCGTTTCCTGGACAAACCATAGAACGTGCTTACCTGGAACTTCGTTATCTTTTCACTAAATGATAAGCACATATCAGAAGTAGGCTCTACCCAGATCTTAATCAATTCAATGCAAGGTGTTTGTACATGAGGCTATGGGGACCGCAGCTCTTCTATGATGAGCTTGAAAACGGGGCAGCAACACTGAATACATGGGAGAATGCTCAGGGCATCCCTACAAGAAGACATTTAAAGATTCTTCTTTACTTAAATACTCAAAAGGCATTGTTTTACCTGCCCATGCACCCCTGCTAACACTGCAGTTTAAAACAACACAAGACAAAGTTACTATACACAGAGGCTCAACAGGCAGCTGCGTGCGGCTCCTGCAGCACTCCGGGCTGACCTGGTTTGCTCGTTCAGGTCTGGTTTAAAAGGGATGTTTGTTTGCTAGTCTGCAGTGGAAACAAGGACAAACATCAGAAAAAACCCATTGCATTCACAACATAGGCTCTCCGTAACATTTCAGAGTTGCCAATGGCCAAGAGCATCCAGAATAGATCCAGTTCCAAGTTGAATAGCTTGGCAATAAAAAAAAAAAAAAGTGATTGTAATGAAGCAAAAAGAAACAAATAAAATCACCATTAAACCAAGTTGCACAACCAGATATCCCAATTCATGTATCTGGCTGTGGCATCCTGAGATGTATAGAGCTAACAGAGCCCACTGAATGTCAGTAACATTTTTAAAAGACTACCAGCTCCATGC
Source organism: Pterocles orientalis (assembly GCA_011057875.1). Lineage (NCBI taxonomy): Eukaryota > Metazoa > Chordata > Aves > Pterocliformes > Pteroclidae > Pterocles > Pterocles orientalis. Next base: position 263,102 of record WKFP01014257.1, read on the forward strand.
AAAACCGTGTCCTTTTCATTCCCCGCTTATGCAGAAGAACTGTGAAATCTAAGGCTTTTTACTTCAGCATATTGAGCAATAGCATTAAAGCGGTTTTTACAAGCACTGATAATCACAAGCCCTTTTTGCCTTTGAAACCTGTTCTTTGTTTGAACCTCTAGAGTATCACCCCAGGCTCTGTACTCTGTGTATTACCACTGCTGTTGGAAATGTAATCCGGGATCTAGCCTGAGCGAAAAAAAAAAAAGTTCAGGGCACTGAAGATGACGTACTTTAGGAAAAAAGACAAAGATAATACAGAAGCGGACACTTCTCTCAAAGAAGGGATAGAAAATGAACTAAATGTTGATTATGGTTTAGTGTTGTCCGTGCTTCTACGGCTTTAATGGAGCAGATGTCTTACAGGACAGACCTTGTGTATCGCATGATTGTCGTGTCGAACGCAGTCAGTCCAGACCAGCACGTCATGTATCATCCATAATAACAGCACATGTCTCAATCTTTCCTAGATGTGGAAATATGAAAAATGAAAACGAAGCTGCTGCTCAAACCAGCTGGAAATCTGACCGGAGCTTGTGTCTGTGTGTGTTGGTGTGCAAGAGAGATGTGGTAGAATTTTGAAACACAGAACAAATAAAATCGGGGAAGAAATTACTAGAATAATTGAGTAATTATGAGTAAGCTGCTGCTACTCATAATTCTAAGATCTTACATTTGTCAGCTGGCTGCCACCCAAGTGAGCTGAGGGTCCCACACACCCTGGTCTCCGAGCAGCCCCTCACGAGACTTCATTAACCCTTCAGCAGCCTCGTCTGACCTGCTGACCAGCACAGCGTAACGCAGACTACTCCAAGGTGAATGTACCTGCGTAGAGGCACTAGCAACCACCACTAACCTGCAACCCTCCTGCAGCCGGGGTGCTTGCAGACGCAGCGTGGTCACGGCGTACGTGCCGCCAACCAACGGCGGAGGAGCAGCCAGGGGATCTCTAGTGTTGAAACCTTACCAACAGAGTCGGGAATTTCTGTAATCTCTTCACAAAGCAACAGGAATTTATTTCACTGTTCAAATGCAATGTCATCTAGTTTTGTCACGTCTAAGATAACTATTAAACTTCTTACAGCTTCCCATAACTTCATCTTAAAATTGCAAATGTTGGCTGCAGTGGTTGCTTAAAAGTAAAATCAGTTTATGCAAAGAGCTTACGCGCAGATAAATAATCATTGAGACATACCGCACATACCTGGGCTCAGTCTTGAAAGTGGAATGTCTCTGGTGAAAAATGAAACACATTTATTGTATTTGTAACTAACGTACCTTAAAAGTAAAGCAAATATTGATATTCCAGACACAAGCCCCAAGATCTATAACTAACTGTATGAAATGCACGCTGCTTGCATTTAGTAATCACACTCCGCTTTCTGTAACTAGAAACAAGATTCATTGAGGACTATAATTCACCAGCCTTTTTTGCCACAGTGTTTTACTACAATACCATTATCCTGCCGTATTCCATTTTACTGTATGTGTACCAGTCCCATAAATACACAAGCCTATGTAAAACAGGCAGCAATGGCTCTCACCACTTTTGGAATACTTGCAGCTTTTGAATTTTATGTGGGTTTCACATTTTGTTGATGTGTTTGCAAGGGAATACGTACTGCCCAGAAGATAAATGTTTTTACATTTCCATTAAAAGCTATAGCAGTAAATAAACCATCAGAACTCATGCAGATATTCTGCGGAACATCTACAGAAGTCCATTAAAATGTCAAAATCTGTGTTAAACATCTGAAAAAGCAGCACTGGATACAGCACATTGAAAACTTAAACATATGCATGTATTAAATGATACAGAGATCTTACAGCATTGCACGAACCTCTGCAGAGCACCCAGCACAAGTTTACACTCCTCACTAACCGTTCAGCACCGCAGTCGCCCTTTTACTACAAACACAGGGAACCCCACCACCAGCCAGGAGAGGCAGAACGAGCCGCAAGCTGCTACTAATGCTCAAAGAGGAGCTGTTCGGAGATTCAGTCTCAGAGAATATTTATTTATAATCAGAGGGATTTAGAATAAATTTTAAGGTCAACTTCTGCTCAGATTTGCACCTCAAGCATCACAATGGACTTAAGTGCTGTCACCCGTCAGGAATTGCTGCTCGGGAATTGTCTCCCATGAGCTAGTGTCACATTCAGCGCAGACGCGCAGGGCACACGGGAAGCACTGCCGCATCGTTCTAGTGGAGATGAGCGGAGGCTAGCAAGCTGAAGATTTTTTTTTGTCTTATTTTGTTTTTATTTGAAAGGCCGAGGTTTATAAACATTCACCTCTAATACCAGGTTTATGCGGCACTTCAGTACAAAGGGACATTTCGGAGTAACAGCGTAAATCTGCTGTAACCACCAAAGCCGACAGGATTTATTAAATTCCCCCCAGGCCAACTGCGTGCGTTCCAGCAGCAGCTTCCCAAGGTGCTCCGTTCTACAGGACCTTCAGTTTCACACTCTTCTTCAAATTTAACACATACTAAGCTCACGTGAAACCCAGGTCTCAAGGAGGTGGGAGAAGCTCCTCCTGATGGTTAATTTCAGTACAGAACAGGGAAGCTCACCATCCAGTTACAGAAACATTTAAAAACCTGAGTGTCGAGGCCACTGAATCAAACAGGAACAGCCCACGACAGCTTGGGAAATGCAACGCCCGGTTGTCCCGGTGGAAGGTTCAGTACCGACCACACCACACCAGTCCAGAACAGCACAAGGAACTTAAAACCAGTTGTCTCAACAGATCACTAGCTACAAAAGGGAGCACTTCTTTTGCTCCTGTACCAAACCCAGTTAATATTTTAGTCTCTGAAGCACTAATAAGGTAGAATGTGCAGAACAGGGATTATTCTAAACTTCATTAAATGGATATCCACCGAGTTTTTTCCAGGTTACAGTTCAGGAGTGGTCTGGCAGCAGTCACGGGGCAGCAAGAAGGAATTGCCATCAGTGAACTAGAGAGGATGTTATCACTTACTCTGTTTGCTGACTCTGTCACAAAGCAGCAGGATCTATTGGTCACATTGATTCCAGAAGCTGCACCTAAGCTAGTACGGAGCTGCAGGAAATGACCAAATCAAGTTGTCCACATTCTTCATCGTTTCACTTTGAAAGTAAATGATTGTGTCACCGAGCAGCAGTGACTCCAGTGCTCAGTATGCTCTTGAAATTAATAGAAAGAAAAATATCCTTTGGCAAGAGTACAGGAAAACACCAGGGTATGATTAGGGTTACCAACCCGCCAGCGTTATGGGTATGAAATCTCTCCAAAGTTGCTTTATATGGCCAAGGTAATAGGTACGAACAGCACTACATCATGTTAACGGCAGGACTGTAATGCACAGAAAATAGCAGTACAGCACGTATTTCTCAAGGGTGAGGGCTTGATACCTATTTAGAAACTCACAGCTTGCATCTCCATTGCTCTGCACTTTGTCTATTGATTTAAAACCGAGATTTGTGAAAAGCAGCTGGGGCACCTAGCCCGGCGGGCTGGCCTGGGGACACAGACGTGTTTAATGGGATCCTAAATGCAAAGGGTTACAGAATCTCAGGTAACGTGGTAGCGTCTAAAACTCTATCACCAGACTATACATGGCATCAAGCGCAGAATCCCACTTTCATTTCCTAGCCCTGCAATCCCAACCACGCGAATGCTGTTTTACACCCTTCAGGGCACCAGGGGAAGGCAGCTTTATTCTGAAGGTGAACAAAAGAAAAGGGACCTCAAAGAGTACATGCTTTAGAGAAGAACTATTTCAGTGCAGGAGGAGGAAGGAGAAGAAAGTATTAATCAGAATGAAGGAGACTGAAAATGCTCCTACTCTGCATACCCACAAAGAGCAGCAAGCTTGTCAAATGCAGCAGAAAGGAGGATCTATTTTTGATGTCTTCCTCTCCACCCACCCGAAAAAAAAAGAGTTTCAACAAACTGAAGAGAACACAGACTAGACAAAAACTATTTAAAGAAAGAATAAAAGGTCAGCTGAGAAGATAAGGAAAGAATAAGTCAGGAAATTCACTTGAGAAGATGTACAGGAGAAGAAACAAAAGGTCTTTATATTGTACTCTATAAAACAGAGCACTGCCTAAAACCCATCAGAATTACATGAAAAAAAAGCAAAATCAATCTCTACCACTTGTCAGCTGAACCCCACACTGACGCTCTGACTTCAGCACATTACTGCCTGTGTGATCCCAAGATCCTGCACAACTGCCTCTCGATAAGCCTCCTCCCAGGACTGGGATGAATGAAAACACCCGAGAACTTGAGAAGCAGGGGTGGGAAGTAAACAGAGAGACCACTGATCTCCATTAGCACTACGCGACACTTTCTCCCTTTTTTAGAACAGGCGAAGCTATGTCTCATCTGCTCCAGCCAGGCTTCATTTCCCATTTTCAAGGCTGGACTGGAGCCATTTATAAGCCACACGCAGGACTCGAGAGCCTTGCCTTACACAGCTTTTAAAAATGGCTTTTTAATACAAGAGTGAAACCCTTCTTCCCTTCACAAATTGCTTCAAAATGTCCCCAAAACAACCACCTGGATACAATGAGCAAGGTTAGTCTTGTGAAGGGATGCAGATCACTGTCGGCAGCACGGCTGAACACGTTGCTCTGGCAAACTCAATATTCAACTCCACATCTCCTGAGAGGAGAACCCAGCCCTCCCTTTCCTCTCATTTTCATCACACCAATGAGAATCAGAAATAGCTCCTCTGGTAGCCATGGAGTGAACAGTCTCAGCGATGCAAGACCCAGGCGCCGAGATCCAACGCGCCCGGCAGCCCGACAAAAATGACCAGCAGACGAGGATGCACCAGAGTTTATCCGATTCCCATACCGTGCAACAACTGCCTCACTGCATACACTCCAAGCTAAACGAGGCCTCTGCTGCACACAATTAATAAACGTATCTATGGGGAGAATCTGTTGTGGGGATTGAAAGCCAGAACTGTCTCTTCCCGAGGCCAACTCTGCATCAGTAGTGAAAGAAATGGCTCTGGTCCCGCGAAGCCTGTGCCAGCAGAGACTCTGTTATATTTAAATCAACATTGCCACAGCAGGGGATTATCAGATGCTCTACTTAAATGCTGGGTTTTCTTTTTTATTTTGATGTTTAACTCATTAAAACCTGAATTTATTTGTGTCGGGTGCTGATGCTCCAAAGCACAGCTGCTCACCAGCTCCGTTTTGCCTGCCACGTGAACGCACGAGAAGAGGATTTAAAACCCTTTTCCAGTCTCCCTATCAACAGGATTTGGGTTTTCTTTCTCTCCTACTGCTGTGGCAATGCACCCAGCACGCCCCAAACCCTCAGCAACCTCCCAAAGCAGGAATGAGCAGAATTTTCTCATGTTCCCTTCTCCATAGAGGCAAACTCTGGAGATGGGAAACCTGCGAACAAAGGCTGCAGAGACAGCAACGCAGAGTGAAGAGAGCCGAGCTGCACACAATGAAGGCAGCACGCTCCGGGAGCAGAGCTGTGCTGCTCCACCAGCTGCTGTGTGGTATTACCAGTCAGAAGCGGGTGCCCATCCTGCCCACGCAGAGTTCCAAACCAGTTCCTAATGGGCTGAGGCTGCCTAAACTGCCTGAGAGGGTAAAACAACAGGGAACTGTCTTGGTTTCAGCTGGGACACAGTTACTCACTTTTCTTCACTGCTGTTGCCAGGAGGTTTTACTGTTTGTAAAATCAGACATTCACCAGTATTTCGTGCACAAGAGATGGTCTTCGGGACAACCTCCTCAGAATCGGGTAATCCTGAGGAACCCGTGTCAGCCATCACTAACAAACATCCCTGCTTTCCACTTCCTATGGGACCAGTGACAGGGTTTTCCAGGTGAAGCTATCGTGCAGACCAAGAACATTTAACACGCTTCTGAGATTTGAGAAACCTTCAGCACCTCTAAGCTGCAGAAAAACAATTCCAGAGATGAAGATTTATATTCATGATAACGGGGCAGGCTCACAGAAATAATTGAGCTGAACTTGAGTTTCATCCCAGTTGTAAAGTGTCGGCCTGTGACTGAGCTGCACGGCGCGACCAGCGGTTGGGCTGGATCAGTCATTCCCAGCCACTGTCAGAAACAAACCGCTGGGTTAACTCCTGACTACGGCAAGCACAGGCAATGTGTGCTCATTGGGAAATAAAGTTCCTGAACTCATGCACTTGATGGAATAATCAAACTCTTCCCAGGCACTCAGACAGATGCTGGCACGGTAACAGGAAGGGGGCAGGGATCTCCCATCCATTTTGTTTTCCGTTTGCATTTCCAGGTCCATGCAGAGTATGGATTAAAAAACCAAACAAACAAAAACCACAATGCCACAATTAGCATCTATTTTGCATCTAATGAAACAGAAGACGAGCTCCTTTGTCTGCAGTTATTTCAAGCCTTATGTTTTCATCCAGGGCTTCATCCAAACTCTAATGAAATAAATTCTTGGATCAGAACCACAGATTTGCTGCCAGCACTGGGTTTTGAAGCCTTCTACACTTCTCAAAACCCTCATAACAATTACCGAGCAAGACTTGCTGCCTATCTCAGTTATTTTTCATCCACATGTTCAACCAGGCAGATTGTCCTTAACTTGAAAATACCGGAAGAGTTTATAACCTCAAGCTCACTGCCACAGACCAGAGCCGTTATTCAGTTCAGTCCGGTACCCAGTTTCTAAAGGCAATGAATTATTTCCAGTAGACTGTTTACCTTGATGAGCACAGAATTAGCCTCGCATCCTGAGCCTTTATGTGAAATTTTATTGTCCAAAGCAAATATGACCTGTTAAGATTTACAGGCTTTATTAGCAGCAATAACCATTTTACAATCAACATCAGTAAATCAGGGTTTATTGAGAACTCTACAATTTTTATCTGTAGAAAGCAATTAAAATGTCCGTTTCTCACTGGATATAATTCCTAACGTTCATAAAGACAGATATCCTGTTTAAATGTTGAGTGTAAAATGGTATAGTTCAAATAATTCTAAAATTCTTAGTAAAATTCAGTGTTGGCTAAGAATCACAGATTTTTCCCAAATGGCTGAATTCCATCCAAGATAGCATTCTTGGCTATTTAACTATATAGAAATTTGAAAACAGTCAAATGTATGCAATCAGTTCAGCAAACCATACTGCTTGGGTACAAGTGTACCTATCATTTGTTTCTTTTGGTCTTGAAGAAAACACATAAATTTTATACCGGTTTTAACTTGAAAATGTTTTGCTCACCTTTAAATGCTGTATTTATAGAATCAGTAACAAAACCAAACTGACCCCCATGGTAGCACACCGTTCACACTATGGAAACAGGCAACACAGAAAAAGGTACTGCAATTTCCTAAGGACGGTCCTAGGATCCGTGTCACATTCAAGAACATTCCTGCAGTGAACATACAGCGTAACGCAAGACACGAGGAGTACGTGAGCCTACAAAGTTTTGGGAGAGAATATTAAAGAACCGAACAGAGACAAAAAATGGTGGTGAGAAAAAAGGGAGGGAAGGAAGAGGAAGTCATGGGACCTTGCAGACCACATGGCAGCTAAGCCCTTTCTGCTTCTGTCCCCATTTCTCACCAGCCACCAGCAGTGACACGGCGCAAAGCCTCACCTCAGCCGCAGGGACTCCCTCGGGTGGCCGACAGTGGAGAACGATCATCCCTTCGATAGGAACCTCCTTCCCTTGGGGGTCTTGCTCAAAGTTTTTCCGTAAATCTGCAGAGGTTAATGCAATAACTCATTACACCTCCAAAAGCCATTCCTCCCCACACAGTCCTACGTAGGCTGTGACCAGCAATACAGCTTTGCCGCGTTCTTTTCTCAGGTGGGTATAAAGCAATGGACAACGGAGAGCTACCAACGCCTTCCCCAGATGAGAGGCCGAGAGACCCTACCGTCTTCAGCTGTGCTTCCATTTCTCCACCTTTAAGAAATGATCTGTGTGTGATTACAGAGGTGATCAACACGAGAACCCCCAAGCTCCGCAGTTCCAGTTGCACATTCCTTCTCTCCAAAACGGGAGAATTGTCAGGGTGCGGTCAGATCTAACTGCATGGATCCCAGACTGGGCGAATGCCCGCGGATTTTATAAAATGTTCTAAGCTAGATGTTTTGTTGAGATCGCCTACACGCTGCAAGCTGTAGGGAAAGGAAGGAAAGGACTGAGAGCAATTCCACACATCCCAAACTGGCTGATTGCAAGATTGCTGCATTTCAGATGCCACGGCCAAGCCGGTAATTCAGGATGAGAATCGGGGTGTGTTGTCTCGGAGTCACAGTGATGTGGCCACAGCACTTCTACGCACAATGTCTGCGTACACCAGAACAGACAAAGGAAACCTGTATGTCATGCCATCGACCTGGCCCAGATACCACCAGGAATACGTAAAGTTTTGCTTGTTGCCAAAGGAAAACAAAACAGAAGGAATGTTAATTACTACACGTATTTGAGAGTTAGGATGTTTCCATTAGACACACTCATTTTCTTCAAACAGTGTCTCCACATTGTGAATCTATTGATTTAATTTTCTCCATTGCTTACACTTCATGAAATACACCCCCTTAAACAGCAGAGGCTCTGAATCAGTTACACTTAATATATTTTATAAAATACATTGACTTATTTTAGCAAGCCAGTCACTAGAGAAAGATGCACACAGTGCGTGTATTCTCCTTTTTATGATTCTTTGTTAATGCTGAGTTTTTTTCACACAGATAACCAACATATCTTCCAGCACCCTACTTAAGAAGTCATTCATTAACAGTTAGGCTGCAGTTGTGCCTTTATTAAGATGAAAAATGGAGTAAGAGCCACCTTCTCATCTTCTCTGCGTTCCATGCTACCATAAGGAAATACTTACCTGCGTTTCCAGAGAAATATAAAGTGCTGTAATGCTTTGGACTTGACTCACAACTCAGAATCTCTAGGCTTTAAGCAAAAAAAAAAAAAAAAAAAAAAAAAAAAAAAAAAAAAAAAGAAAAAAAAAAGAAAAAAAAAGGAAAAAAATTGACACTACCACAGTGTACACACAAGTGCTGTGAAGAAGTCAAGGGTTCTGCGTGCTGTCACAAACTGGACCCGCACATCCTGATCTCTCGTCCTCTGCAGGGTATTTCCCAGGTCAGAGACCCACGCCCTAAACCAAGCAGCGAGGTTGCTCACCCCAGCCAGGGTGACACAGGTCCCCGGAGGGATGAGCCCTGGAAGCTCCTGGGGGCGGTTTACAGACATCGGCTGGCAGCTATTCGTTGTCTCGGGCTGGAGTGCTAACAAGTCCCATCATCTCCGCACTCAGAATTGCTCTGCTTTTCATCAAAAAACGTGGCTTCAGGTACAAGTAGTGCAGCAAATGGCCAGTGCCGGAACACAGTTCTCAGGCGAAACATTCAGCCACGCGCAGCACGTTCTGTAAAGCAGAAGCGAAGGGCACCCTTGGGAGTGCCTGCGGGGTCAGCACGGTATCTGCGGTTACGGCTGGCAGCTGGGGACGTGGTTTGCAGAACTGGTGCCACAGTGATGGCCTTAAAAGCCCCAACACATGGCCCCACCTGCTTCTGCTCATTCTGATTTTTACTCATATTGCCATATTATGGGGTTGGGAAATCACAGTGCAGAGAAAAGTCAATAAAAATTCAATTCGGAATAATAGTCTTTGCAGCTTAGCAATACAGGGGAGTTATTAGCTCATTCAATGTTATGACAGCTAATGCAGTAAAATAAAAAATTGAATTTACACATATTTACACATTCAAACTAAATCAGCCAACAAAAAAAATCTGCTATTTATAAAATCAAGGAGTAGTTACATTGTTCTATTACTTATCTCAAATGTTTAAGTTATCCTGTTAAAAGAGGATAATTTTAGAGAAGAAGATTTAGGAAGAATTGCTAGAACAGTACTCGGTAAGGTTACCGTTCAGAGTTTCTTGCTTGAGCCTCCCCAACCCACCCTCCTGCCCCTCATCTCCACGAAGCCTTTCTCCCAACTCTCTGCAGCTTGTTGCCACCATTTCCTGGGACTAGATCTTTAAAGACCTGAACTGGTGATTTAAAGGAAAAGGATTCACAACAGGAAAGTAATTTCCTGAATTCTTTGACAGCAGCACTACGGCAAAAGAACGGTTTCAGGCTGTGATTCTGTTAGAACAACGGAGCAGATCTAATTGCAAGGTGAAAACTGGATGAGGCTTTGAGCATCTCCAGTCTCACAGGAACAATGGCATTTTTTAGACCCCCATGATCAACATGGAGCCAAAGGGCACTTTTCAGAGGATTTTCAGTTTGCGTTGATCTTTTTCATTCCGTTGCATTGTTGTGACAGTGTGCATATGCAATCCAGAATCTCTGAACAGACTTGTTGAGTGTAAATGCAAATCAACCAATCCACATAAGAGAGCTCTGAAAAAAAACCCATGGCATGCTTTCTGTGATATTCCTACAGTATCGCACAGGGAAGGCTTGCAAAGACAGCAGCACCTTCCCAGTATCATTTATTTTTAACCCTAAAAGAACAGTATGTTTTCATACCTTAAAAAACCTAGAATAACAGAACATGTACGGTACTCACAAGCTATGCGGACAGATGCTTTCCTACTCTTTGAGGTCCCTAGATGGCTCCATGCAACACATTGGCACCAGTAATCTTCTGGCCCATGAAAATCTTCCACCTGCTGTCTTGTCACATTGATGAACACCTCTCGAACTTTTAATCCTGAAGGGGAAAGAAACAGAAAATTAGCTGATACAGGCTATCTTACTTGGGCATGAGGTTAGTCAAACGTTTTCTTTTAATTAAACAATTCCATTTTTAATCAAGGCAAAGCTTTAATTACTTTGATAATAATATATTGCCACTAATTAAATTCTAAAAGCTGAGTAGGTCATAATGCATTGAGTTACAAGAATTACCCACCCACTGTGGTCTTTGCAGGAATAAAACACCTCCTGTGCCTTTTTCACCCAGAAAGTTTATCTGGAATTTTATAATACAATACACAATAAAATTGTCTTCCCATCTAACATTGCAGTGCCCTTGAGAACCTTTCTGAAGGACCCTGGTAGGCCCCCAGTCAAGTCAAACAGCCAGAACTGTGCATGTGTGACAGGAGCTAATCAAATGCCTGCTCCAGCCACCGCTGCCTCGCGCAGGAGAGAAAAGCCATGGCTGATACCGCAGCGCTGAGAAAGCTAAACTCAAGCCGTTGCAGTCGGGAAGGAGTAGGGGGGGGAAAGGTGAATTTATCAGTACTGCCCTTCAGACCAGAAGCACTGACTTCGGACAAAGCCTGAAGGCAAACACCAGACATCCAGAAGCCGTGTACACCTGACACATCGGGATGTTTGTCGTATCTGCAACTGCCTGTGCATGGCAACCAGACATCCAGTAGGAATCATTTGAAAGAGCTGGTCAGAAAAACATTAATTTGAAAACAGAAGACATTCATGGCTGCTGCTTTCGTCTTTCTCCTCCTGTGCAGTCCCAAGATACTTATTTCCCCTTTGCTGGAAACGAATGAAAACTCAATCTGAAAATATTTCATGACTGTGAAGTTTATAAAGCAGCAAGAAATTCCTAAACCCAAACTCCATAAAAATTGGCTTCCAGTTAATCTCGGGCGTCGCTAACAGCTGGGTGTTTCACTTCTGAAAGGCATCGGGAAGTCAACGAGTTCCTTTGTAACCAGGAGAGATGAGGCCCATGGGGGCTGCTCAGCCAAGAGAGGCGGGGAAGGTCAGACAAGCTTTAAATACTATAAAGCAATACAAAATTGTTGCTGCTTTTGCAGCAACAGACAAAGGGGATTTTTACTTCTTTTAATTTAGCCTGTTGGCTTGCCACGTTTCACACAGTGACCCCTGAAGTCATGCACAAACCTGCCATAGCTTCCTAAGTTGTCGCAATAATCCTTCCAGTCACTCAAATATTTGTTAACTCTGTAATAAAAACATTGAGGTTTCCTGGTTGTTTTTATCACATTTTTTTTAAATACATGGATGCAGTTTTCAGCACAGCTGTTTACAAAACATCCCTCTATTCTCTGCCATGGTGAAAGCAAGCCGTCACGGAGCAAACACCGCCCATGGAGCTCGGCGGTTCTCCCAATCTCCTCTCCTTGCTGACAGACTGACCGTGAAACGCTTGATGAAAATGCACCGGTTCAACCTGAACATCCAGGCTGCTCTGCCAGCGGTGAGCCCCTGGGTTCTCAGTCACATAACCACCCTGTGGAGTGATCTTTTAAAGAGGTTAAAGACCAGAGCAGCTCCAGTAAGCACCATCAGACAGCACCTGAGCCCTGGTGACCCGACACAGCAGGTCTTGGCTGGCTGAAGGTCTGGCATCCCACCACGCTGTGTGACACCGACAGACGCACCCTTGTCACCTACCTCTGTCAAACCAAGCTGTGAGCATCCCTGAACGACCCCAGCCAAAGCTACACACACCAAAGCTCCAGAGCCTCCAAGTCCAAGCTACAACAAGATTGCAACCCATCTACTTGAAGACTTCTCTGACAAGTCCTTGACCACCGCTGACCTTTCAGGGATGGGCTGTCTCTGTCAGGAGTCACTCAGCCAGTGCTCAGCTAGCTGGCACACTCCTGTGCAGCCACGTGCATCACATCTGCGGTAAGCACAGCGCTGCTCCGTGCGCGGCTGGGAGGGCACAGCATCCTGCTGTACCTGCTGCCTCCAGCTATCCTCCCATCCCATCACCAGCTTACTCCCACCATGACCCCCAAGGATCACAGAAGTGCTGAGGTTGGAAGGGACCTCTGGAGAACATCTAGCCTTTGGGGAAAGTTTTGTTTATGGAGAAACTACACCTCTTTCCCTTTGTTTTAGAAACAACCACAGAAAGCAAACCAGTTGGGAACAGAGGCGTATATTCTTCATTTATCATCATTATATTTCACCAACAAATATGCTCACCTACCCTCTGCATCTCCAACACCAGAAAAAACACTCATAGGAAATGACACAGAACGAAAAATCCATGCAAATAAGAACAGGCACCTAACAAACAAGAGCAACATTTTACCTGTGACTTGTTTAATTCCAATAAGCACTGCAAGTCCAACCCTTTAAATTATTGTGCAAATTATAACCATCATCTTTTGTTATACAGTACAGCCTTACAGAATATAAAATGATGACTATGGTACTGATATGCTAATAAGCTTTCCGCACTGTTGGATGGTTTAGCTGCAGATAGACTAATGCTGGCAGCAGATGAATAATTGCTCTCCATGTACTAAACATAACAGAGCTGCAGAGAACTTCAGCATTTGTCAGCTTTATTTGTTTAAATGGGAAAAACCACTGACAGCAGTTATTGCTGCAATCCTTTTAGTTATCAGATAAGAAAGCTCTAGTTACTCTTAGCAGGTCTGATCCTCTGGTGAAACCAAAAGTTGAAATATTTGCAAACTAATTCTGAGGTGCATGCTGCAATGTTCAGGCAAGCAAAATAAAGCAGAAGGAAATTAATCAAACCAAAATTATTATATTTTTATCACAGTAGCATCTGTTAGCTCAGGCTCCCACTTTGTGAGGCAGAGTACACAGAGAGCAAAGTTCTGTTCTGCCACGTTTATGCAGTAAATGGATACACAGCTTTGAATTTCCTCGTGTTTGGGTTGCTTGTTGCTATTTTTCACCATTTTTCTATATATCCCCTCAGGATCAATCACAGAACACATAGTGGAAGGCTGGGAAGGACAGACCCACTCTAACGCAGGGTGACCTCCCTTCAGCGCGCACTCCAGAATCACACCCTCGAACCACTCTTGGCATATTTCGAGTTCAGTTGTTCACAGATGGAGCCCACGCAGTACGCAGAACACTGTGCGTGCTTGGTAACAGACATGTTTATGCCCTAGATTTGACTCCAGAAATGAGGGCACTGCCAGTATGCACATTTATTGTGAAAAACTCCCAATATTCTGTTTACTGAAGGCTGAGGAAGAGTTCCAAAATAATTTATGGCTATGGATACATCATGGTGGGAGAACATCCATGCCTGTCCATCAACACGTCACTGTGCAGAGCCTGTACCTGCATTTCTGTGTCCTAAGGATCATTATGGGAGCTTCTGGAACACACAGACACCCTGAACTGTCTGAACACACTTCTGCTTTGAGACCAACACTTAGAGGGTTAGCTCTGTCTCTGGGCTAAATTCAAACCTGCAACATTTCTATTCCAGATGCCATTTGCTCAGCCTGTGCCTCCATCTCTCAAACCTCAATGTTACTGCTGTTATTTAAAAAGCACCCAATGTTACTTTATCTTTTTTTATTCTGTTATTAATTCAAGGCTTAGAAAACATAATTGCAGTATTCACAAGACAGATTTTCATTAGCCATATGGAAGAAAAACATTCAGGGACGACATTTATTCTATATTGATTCAGCAGTGCCTTTAGAAGTAAAGGTTATGCCTATTAAATTATTTTGCAAAAGGTAACTGCAAAAATTAAAATTCATCCAGATTAGCATTTACAAAAAGCCTTTAGTAGGAAATTTCTTCTACATGTGTCACTTAAAAAGAATGCCAAACACCGCTTCAGATGTAACTTCTTAAAGGGCATTTTTTCCTTTAAAAAGGAATTTCTTGTATTGATAGGGAGGATGTTATGCATACACTGCTGTTTCCAAGACATGGAGTTGCCTAGCAATCTTGGAATTTAAAAAGAGGAGAAAAGCAATAACAAAACAGAATGGTGAAATTACAAGGCGACGCAATGTTAAATTGGTTTGCAATACTTATCAAGATGCTACTAAATGAGAAAAGATAAAGGGTGTGCAGGGAGCATGATAAAATCCGTTGATCATTTTCAGCCTTCTCCCTCCTCATTCTCTCCTTTTAGACACACGCTTTCACACAGTGGATTTCTCCTACTTCGCCTCATTACCTACCAAACACCTATCGCTGCTCAGGGGTGACGGCAGATTCATCCTGACAGGAATTCCGTAGGAGCAGACGCTTTCCTGGTTCCAGTTCTCCCTAAAAGCCTGCCACTATCTGCTGCGTCACACAGCTCCTGCTGGTGTACCTCGGAGGGGATCTCCTGTTCTTTGCTCTGTCCCGTGGGCGCTGCATTCAGCTGCATCTCCCGAAGGACACACCAGCCCTTACCTGTAGCCTCATCCATGCTTTCCTCAGACACGTGCTCGTTTTGATGGACCCATTCGCCGTTGCACTTGAAGAAAATCTGCATAGCTGGCATGGCTTTACAGCGTAAGACAATGGGGTTGCTTTTTATAATGTAGGCATCATCTGGTTCCTCCATAAAATGAGGCAGTGTTCCAGGAGCAGATGGGATAGACTCGGGCAGGGCTTCACTGTTATCATTTCCTGAAAGGGAAGGAAAATACACATTTTTCATGTTGATCATGATCTCATTTAATTGATTAAATACAGTTTTGGATTCCATTAAAAACTATTTTTACTAGAGGAAAACCTGTAGAAGTCAAGAGCTGTCAGGATGGTGCTTTGCAAGGAATCTGACACACACAAAAAATAATTTAAGAACTGCCAAGAAAATGAACAGAAAAGAAGCATCAGAACAGTCAGAAAACAGCATCATCACTATTGCCGATCCTATAGATGGGGAACTGAGGCACAGAAAGGTTAAATGAGTCTCCTAAGGCCATACAGAAGTCTGCGGAAGCAGCAGAAACGAAGCCTGATTCCCGAGTGACAGCCCAGTGCCTTAGCTCCCCGACCTTCCTTTCGTTCAGCGCATTTCCCTCGGACGTAGCCGGGATCAGTGTTAACCACAGAGAAGCACGTTGCTGTGAGCACCGTTACTGCAGCACTCAACAGTGGAATAACCAAACGGTGATTTCATACGCACTTAGAGGAAATTTTCCATATGCTTTTACACCATTTCCATTTACCGCAGCCCCGTTAAGGTGACATAAAAGTGGAAAAGTGGTTTCCATAGGGCCACTAACTGCAGGATAGTGAGCCTCCTCAGCCTGAATCACCGACAGCAGGATCCAAGGGCATCTGTTCAGCAGTGTATAAGCCTCAGTGTCTTTATTGTCTGAGCTCCTGTTCCTCAGAAGCACTGGCACACAAGCTTTTCCTTTACTGCAGCTGTCAAAACTGGGAAATTCCCATTGATTTTAGCAACGCTGGGATTTCAGTAGTTTGTCAGTTTTGTGAGAAAATTCAGAAAACAGCAACAAAAATATGTCAGAAGGGATCAATTTATCAAGGAAGAACAGAAAGCACTGAACACATACAGCGTGGTCACAGGGGAATGGGAGGACGCCGTCCACGTGCAGACGAAGGGAACACAGCGAAAGGGATTTAACCAAAAGCCATTACGTGAAGTTGGATGAAAGGTTAAGTTATGACGGTGTAAATTCCAGAAACCTTCACAGGTCCGGTAGATTACAGAATAGTGAGAACATGCTTTGTCTTTATTTCTATCAAAAGCAGGTCTCTCTCACTCAGCACTCCGTGTATCTGTGCAAATACACACTGCGTACGTGCTGCGAGATCATTATGATTGTCAAACGAGTTCAGGGTTTTAAACTACATTCACCGTGTACTTTATAAAATATTAGCATAGTTTTTGGAGTTTTACTACTGAACATTTATGCCAATTTCTTCTTGTCAGTCTTTAGTAATACTGCGTCCCTGCAGGCTTTATTAAATCCGAGCTTTATAGAAAATAACAAAAACGTCATCGTAAGATTTTGGAGAGGCTTGGAAATCCCACGCTCCCATCAGTGCTTTGAGTGCCTCACAAGGCAGCAGCACGCTTGTGCAGAGGAAGAAGAGTGATCAATGGTATACGGATCATTCAGCAAGAGAACTTGACCCATTGTTATTCCACAAAATTTGCTATTTAGGGCAAGACACAAAGCACGAAACCCCAGCCCCACTGAAATTAAGTGGCATCCAGATTGAACGATGTGGCTTTACATTCTTGTTCAGGGTTACTGATGAGCGCCTGGAAACACCAGAGGATTCCACTCCTCTTAGGGATTGCCGTGCTCTCGTCCAGCTCCCCTCACCACCAGATAGTTTGAGTGAAGCAGGAACACTTCACGCCGTCACCAGCAGAGCGGCTGTGGGCTGCAGAAGTGGCTCACGCCGAAAGCAAACGTCTGACACAAAGCGGTAAAGCAAGGTGCATCTCTTCACTTCAACGTATCTGGCGCTATTTAAGTGCCCTTGAAAATCAAACTAACAAAGAGCAGAGTACACAAAAGGAGGAATGATTTCCTGTGTCCTATCCCCAGCTCACAGAGAGACGTAACTCTGCGTTTGCATGCTGTACAAGTGGAATTGCTCGGATTCACCGTTGTCTGACATTTCATAACGCAGATGAGATCAGCATCTGGCAACAATTTACTGCAGGGGGTACAGGAGGTGAGCAGAGCAGCTCGTTACCTGCCCTGTGCGAGGTGAGGCTGGAAAGCAGCTCTGTGCCTCTAAGAAATACAGCAATAAATGCGTTTAAAAACCATCAATGGGATAATGCTGCTTTAGCTGAGACAACCTCGAGAGATGCTGACCAAAGCAAAGCCTCTCCCAAAGCGCGCTTACCACTTGGAATTTTAACTTCATGCATCTTTCTTTCGTGCATCATCTTTTCTGTACCCAAACTTATATTCAAATTCACGGGAAAGCCTACTGGAACTTTGGAAGGGTTTTGATTTCCAATTATTAAGGTTTTTCATTCATAACTGTCAGTTTTCAAGATTCAGGCCATTCACAGTTGTAGAAAAATGGCTGTTTTAATGCAACGGTGAATGACAGAAGACCAAACTATCAAACACAATTCTTGTCTTTTTCATTCCTAGAAAATTACCTTTCAGAAAGAGCTTTGTGGTTTATGTTCTGCACACCAGTCCAATAGGGACTTTAAATCTTTTTATGACAACAATAGAAACAAAAAAGAAAGGAGGAAAAAAAGAGGAAAGTTAGGAACAAACACTAAATTAATCTATGAAATAAAATATACAGCTGTTAGCTGTCAGATCACATCAGAAAATCTTGATAGCAGCAGACGCGAATCCTCCAGTATTTCAGAACTGATGAGGGTAAAATTTAGATGTTAAAGTGACATTTTAAAACAATGAAAAATCATGAGTTCTAAACTTTTTTCCCAAATTAAGAATTATTTAAAACAAGTAAGTAGTATTTTATTTAAAAAAAAAAAAAAAAGTTGTTAGTGTGACCGAAACAAGCTGAGTAACTTGCTGGAAACAAATCTGAATAATCCTTTTGTAACAACCATCCTCATAGGACAATCCATCCTCAGAAGATGAAAAAAATTCATATCACAGAATACGTAACTTCCTTAGGCATGGAATGGTTTTCATAATAAAATTTGAGCCACTATTCACTCAGAAAAGCTACTTGGTGAGATTTGTCTCCATTCTTTAATCAGATGACCCCGTCCCATATGCAACAATGTGGGGGGTTTGGAAGTCACTCAGATATTGATGGAAACACAAGATTTTGTTGCCCACATGAAATCCTTTAATGCCTTTGTTATTTCCTCTAGTACACGGATTTACTAAAGCCTACAGGGACGCGGTATTTAGCAAAGATTGACAATACAGCAGCAGCGAGAACGGTCAGTAGTAAAACACGCATGCTGATGAGTTTCACTGCATCATTTTTCTTTCAGCTCTATCCATTGAAGGGGAATCCAATTACTACTTGCTCAGCACCGCTGGTAAATGACACAGAACCGCTTAATTGGCACGGCTGCACAGAGCCCCTCCTGTCCGGCCGCTTCCCTGTGCCTGCCACACCTCTACCGCTACACCTCCCAGATCCGCGGGCAAGCAAAGCGGCACTGTGGATGTTCTGTTCAGACCCTGCAGTCTCGGAGTCTGTGCTTCCTGCTTTTTCTACTTCAGTATATTCCCCAAAGATATAATTTGTAAACTTCGAGAAATTTTTGTTAGCTTTTTTTTTTGTTTTTAACTGAATTCCTGGTTCTCAGTTATTCGTTTCAGAGCATTCTGCAAAGCAGAGAGAATTTTAAACATCTTTGCAACCCAATAATACAGCTGTTGGGTTTTTTTTAACTGGATGTTCATCTACCCTACAATGAGGCAGCATTCCTCCTGATTTTAAGTCACACACCTGAGGTACCTGCCCTTCACATTTTTAAGATATGCCCTTAAAACCTGACATCCCCTGGGATGCCATCTTGCGGAGAAGCTGGAGGAAAAGCTACAGTGAACGGAGCCCTTCTTCTCCTCTTGCTGTGCTGGTGAAATCTGCACTGACGGGGTCTGAGACCTGGCAGCACTTGGGAAAACTTGACTGTGGAAGTGAAAACCCCCAGGGCTCAGTAACGTGAAAGGAGAGGTGCTCCTCTGAACAAAAGGCAGCTCTGGTGGGAAATCAAGGATTGCTTAAAAACATACTATACAAACATGATTGTTTCTGTATTTCACATCTTCGCAGACAGGGTTTCCTAAATTTTCAGCACACGTTGAAAGTCACAAGTGCTGTACATCCATCTCAGCAAGCCAACTCTTGCTATCAGTGTATTAGTTTCATCAGACCCTCTTGCTTCCTATGGATATCAAGTACCAAGTTCCAGCAGCTGTACCATAATCCTTCTCATCAAATGTTTGGGCGACAGGTGGAAAATTGTTCTGCCAGCTGAGGAAGACGAAACCCATTCCTCCTGGCAATCTTCTGCAATGAAAACCCCCAAAAAACGAATGGGCAATAAGTTGTGGAAATAAATCTAAAATATTATCACACAAAAGCAGTGTGCTCAGAATCTTTAGCTGCAAACCAACCCCGCTTATCTGAATTATAAAGAATCTCATTTCTTCTTCTGTGTGCATAGGGCTAGATACTGAGCTGGATGCTTCTACTTGAAACCATTAGTTATACACCAAGTTTTTTCCCATTTTGCTTTCCTTCGAAATGCACTGTGGATTCTTTGATCATTACGGTTTTTTTGCATGCATCAAGGAAGTCTGACAACAAATCTGGGAAGCACACATCATCAATTTCATTTTACAGAAGGGTAAGCAGTCGGTCTGAAAATGGACTGGGAAGAAGAGCAAGCCATGGAGCTGGAACCCCGTGCCACCGAGCCGTGTTCCAGTACCCGGTGAAACCGCGCTAAGCTGCGTGCGCTATTCCTCCGTTAGAAGGTTTGGGATGACACTGTCTCCAGTTTATTAGCAGGAAAGGAGAGCAAAAGCCAATCATGGAAATTCGTTGTCTTAATAGGCTTAAGAATCAAGACAACTCTGAAGCATAACACACACACTGTTAAACGCCTGTTTGTCTATTCACTCCACCCATCCTTTCCTGTGTAACTTACTTCATGTCTACAAAGCTGTAAAAGGTTAAATACTTTTCCAACAGCAGAGAAACAGACACAAGAGAAAGTCCCGGTGCACAAGGGACCCACGGGTGGCGAGTGGAGCTGCCTGGGGGATGACAGAAAGAGCTGCCACAGTTGTGAGCAGCTGAGCGAGCCTGCCTGAACAATTCACTGCTCCCTGGCCAAAAACCTGCGCTAGCTAACCACGTGCACGCTATTTCTCCATTAAAAGGCAAGCCAGTGTTGGTCTGAACCTGACAAGGGGCGCGCACGGGATCCCTTAACTGTAACTGCAGAAGAGCTGTATTTCCCTACAGCATTCCCATTTCTTCTGTTTCTCTGAACAAACTCCTGTTTCCCCCACTTTTCACCAAACAGCAGCAACACCACGATCATCCAAATGTCTTCTCACACAGAATCCATTTGAGAACCACCCTGTGATGTCCACACAGTTTTGCCGTGACAGTATTCCTTAAGAACATAAAGCACTCTTTAGCGAGCGCGACTCCTTCCACGGAAAGGGTTTTTATGCTCATACAGGTGAGGCACTTTTCTCAATCTTCATTTGTTCCACTTCCTTCCCTTTCAATATCTTACGAGCTTTAGCTAAGGGCTGTATACTCTGTGTGTACTTTAATCTCTGTGCACATGGCAGAATGCACAATTTAGTCACAGATATTTATTTATATAAAACCGAATAAAGTTTAAAAGCATCACACTTTATCCACAAATTCTAGCCTTAATGCTTCTCTGATTCTTTCTCGAACAACCCAAGTGAAAAGTACTTCTGCAGCTCTGCCCAGGGCGGCACTTTCAGGTGTTCAGGTGACTAAGGCAGGACTGATACCAGTTGTACAACATCAGGCCACTGATCACATCACCCACGCAGATCAAGAATGAAGCAGCCACCCCTTCCCCATCTCCATCTGTTCTGAACTCCAACCAGAAACCATCAGCTCACTTCATACTGCCAGGCCCCGGGGGATTAGGAAGCAGTCTCAGCAGAGCAACCAAGGAGAGACTGGTACGTGGGGAGCAGCTCCCATTCATACAGATCGAGTGGGTTCTTTTCATTAAAAAAAAAAAAAAATCAGAAAAGAAAGAAAAGCCCGTTTCACTAGCACCACTTTCCCTCTAGAATTCAATATTTGGGTGACATTGCTGCGCCCTCTCTTCAGCCCTTTCATGAGAAACTTACAGTTCAACGAAATCCGTGAAAGTAACTTTCCACAACCCACACTGTGAATGGGCTGCAGGAGGGCAGGGCATTTGTTTTCACCAATGAGGATTAATATGTTCATAAAACCTTAGTGGTCTTTTCTGTGCCAGCAGAGATGAATGTGTTATCCTATTGTAATCCCTTATGTATTCTAAATCTATCTGTATCTAAGTCATACATATTTATAAAAATGATATATTGCATTTATTAAATATTAAGTGGATTACAAACTTGAAGAATCTTTCATACATTAACATATTTATCTAAATTCTAGATTTTTCTTCTTTAAGCAGTATGCAAGGAATATAAATCTTTAAAGGAAAAAAAGATTCTCCAGCCTTCTAAATAGATGAATCTGTAACAGAAAGTCTTCCATCATGCAATGCACAAAGAGTATCAAAATAGAAATATTTTGCAATTCTTCTTCCATGCTGCTTCTTACAATCAGATAGCTTTTCCTAAACCCGGGAAGAATTTAAGCAAAGACATCCCACCTGAAACAGAGTAAAATCTTTTCAGTTTTCTTGAGTATGCCAATCTTAAGGATCCCTTAAACGGAAAACTTCAAAAGTCACTCCACAATACCTGATACCTGGCAGCTACTGTCCTCATTGTGAACTTAACCTGCCTGTTAACGCAGCTACTGGTGGGAGAAGAAAGAAAAGAACCCCAAAACGAAGCAAAAGAGAAAAACAAAATAAAAACCACATGAAAATACTCTCTCTCAAGAACCTCCTACACTAAACGCCCCTACAGCTGACAGCCCTGTGCAGCACAAAGATTAATAATTTTCAAAACCTGACATTTTCTATCTGAATCGTATGCTACTTTGTGAAAAACTGCTTTTCAAAGAGAAGGGCATTTCAGGCTTTGACTGCTTTTGTCACATTAAAGACCTGAAAAGATTTACAGCTGTTGGCTCTGCAGCGAGCTGCTGGTGCTGCAAACATGCACTTGGGGGTGAGGCTGGCAATCTCTCTTTGACCAGATCATGCATTTCTGAGCATCATCTACCTCCTGCACTGAAACCCTTCTACTGGCATATACACACCCTGAAGTAACAAAACTCATCCACCCTTTCCCTTCCTCCCCTCAAATCAGTTTAACATTCCCCAGCGTTACCGCCTACCCTTCGTGAATGTCATTGTTTTGGACTCTGTCTACCCACCAGTTTTCACGCAATTGTACAAAACGCTGGACTTTCTGATCCGTTACAGTGCACAATGCTTTACTACGAAGCTACAGCTAGCTGCTCTTTAATGTAAGCTCTGGAATCCAGACCATTTACCGATGTTAAAAATTCCCATGTTTTGCGTAAGGAAGCATGAGCTCCTGTGATTTCAGCGTTTCAGAAGGCGCCAGGGCAGCATCCTGAGAGCACACCTCATTTATCCTGTGAGCAAGACTGGAAGAAACTTTGGGGTGGGATTTTTGGTTGATTTTTAAAGGCTTATTCTTTTTTTGGATTCCATTAAATTAGAACTTTGTCTGCTATTGCTCAATTAACAATTTTCTTTTCTGCACGGGAAAAGAAACACCATGACCCAAACAGTTTTTCTGACAGATGAAAGGCTCTAGGGGAAAGAAGCCACAGAGCGGTGATTTTCCTGAAGCCTTGGCAAGGACTGTATTTCTTGCAGAGGTCAATGCAGTCCCTTCAGATTCCAATTCACAGTTCAATTTTTCTAAACTATTCTTCTTGTCCAACAATACAAGCCATTACATTCTTCTTCTTAACTTATCCTAAAATTGCTGGTAATTTTTATGTTGAACAAGCCAAATGAGTAAATCAACAAAGCACCCATTGTACGGGTTTTTCAGGCCATTATGAGCTGGACGAGTTCAATTTTGAAGTGGAGGCTACTTCATGGCTCGAGAGGCAGTGTCATTGTATGTCACACTGCCTACAAACTGAAGTACCAGACCGAAGCAAGAACAGGTCGGACTCTGGTACGGAAAGACACGGGGGTGTTGGCTGGTGAGAAGCTCAATACGACCTGGATGACCTTTAAGGTCCCTTCCAATCCACACCATTCCGCGATCCTATGACATTGTTACAATGCCCACAATAGGCATGTACAACCCATAGCTAGCAATTACACCTGATAACAAGCTTTTTTTTTCCCTATCAGGGTGGGAAGAGGTGCAGATGGCCACCCCTGTGCACTCACAACCCAAGAGCCACTCTCAAAACAAAAAGCAAGCGATAACATCCCAGAACACTTCCATTTTTTCCCAGCACATCAAAAATTATAGTGTTTGACATTAAAATCCATCTTCTTCAAACTCTACAAACATGATATTTAAGTTCAATTTCTCATTGTTAAGAGACAGGGTGCTTTTGTTAGCTGTAATAAATGCCAACTTTCACTTAGCGATTTGATGGATAAGACACCAATTACACTGACAGCTGTTCCCACTGAAGTCCAGTGGAGCTGGGGTTTTGTCACGTCTCACCTGCCAAGCCTTTCATTGGCAAAGTGACATCCTGGTGAGGGACACAATGAGAAAGAGGAAGTTGATCTAACAATAACCCCAATTCATTCATTTGCCATTTAAAGCAGCAGCAGGTATTTATGCCCATAAACACTGTTTGCATTTCTACTGCAGCACTGTTTAGCTGATGACCTCGAATTATCGGTTTGCAAAAGGAGAGAAGACGCGGCATTTCTAAGAGAAATATCAGCACAATGATCTTAAAGTGAGGCTGGGTTAGTTTCTTCATCATTTTGAAGCCACCAAGTGTCTAGAACCTTCTTTTCCTGATACCGTGTGAACAGCTAAAAATAAATTCCAACTGATGACAGTGGAGCAGCATTAAGTTTCCAATTTAGCACAGAACAGCACTCATATTGCTTTTAAAAAGTCAATGAGATTTAAGCACATGCTTAACTCATTTGCCAAGTCTAGTTAATCTGAAGAACCACCTTCTATCAGTGATTGATGCATCTGACCTCCCTAATGCTGGCATCATTTTATGACAGAAAATTTAACTCTTAAACAGGATTTTATTTAGATACACAAATGAGCAGTTGAGTCAATATCATCCATCTACACGCCTCCCCCTTAAAACACTTTGGATCAACAGCATAAAAAATTGCGCTGATGACAAGACTCCCTGCAACCTGTCTGTGCTCTAACACCTGAAGTTCTTATTGCTTCCCAGCTTGATGCCATTGATCTACGTCACAGGAAACAAAGTGAAACGCAATGCAATATATATACAACGTATGGCAAATCTATCCTGATGCTTAAAAACCTCAGCAAGTTTGTCATGCATGTAGAAGTAGCTTTGCTAAATCAACAAGTACTCCCATATATCATGTTGGGAGCAGAGAACAGAAGAAAATTATGCTGATAACAATCTTTTTATTAATCATGTTCAAAGCCTGTCCTCAAAATCTTAGATAGCCTGTCAGAGACAAAGGCATTTCAAGTCTATTTTTTCTTTTAAAACAGAACAAAGTGTAGAGGTTTGTACCTTCCCTTCTAAACACCAACTGATCCTAAAAAGTCCTGGAAACACTACTGTTGCCTTACCTTTAGTAAGTACGGGCTGCTGAACAAGACCACACTGCCACAGAGGCATGACTCACCAAACTAGATACTGACCCCAGCATACCGCTCACATCCTTCCACTCCTCTCTGCAGCTTCCGCTGATGTGGTATCTGATGACTTTCCAAAGGAATCACTGCAGTGAAATTTCCCTCTCACCACTCTGTCACCAGGAGGCAAGCCTGAGCATTATCATTATTATTATTATTATTATAATTATTATTAATAATAATAATTTTAAAGGAAAAAGGAAGTAAAAAATAACCATAGAGACCTCTATACAGACAGTGGCAAATTCTTTAAAAAGAATTAAATTAACTGAATGCTCAGAGACAAACTATCACTTTTAACCAGTTTCAACATTAGGAAGAAAGAAATTCCATCTCCTAGAATCTGCCAGCCTGCAATTACCTTCAGCGCTGTAAGAACACACACGCACGCACACATACACATTGAACCGACACCCCGTACCCAGTAATGATCACAAACTCGTTTCGGACTGCCCCAGGCCCTATCAGCTGCCTTCTTTCCTTATCTTTTATGAAAAGCCCCATGAAAAAAAGTGGAATTATTCAAGAGCTGTGTTCAAATGCTCTATGAGCAATATCCTTTTCATATCTGCAAGATGATAAAAATCACTTGTTACTTCATTGCTGTTTGAGTCATCCTCTCCCCACGAAACGCAGCATTATGAACCTGCTGTGCCCATCACCAGCTCTGGGATTGAAAGCCCTTTTGTTCCAAGACTTGAAGATTTATTTGTCAAGTCTGACAGCGGTGATGTAGCCTTGCAGTGAACATCAGTGTCTGAAAAGGAACTTACAAAAACATGAGCTGTAGGAAATGGCCAAGATCATGGCAAAGTGTGATATTTGAGATGAGGAGACACACGAGATACCTAGATAAAAATCTGCATTTCCAGAAGAAAGGACTCACTAAAAGGATATGAAAGCATTGTGGAACACTGAGCTGCTAGATCTCATGTGTTCAACATAGACTTCAGATATGTAGATCTTCTGTAATTTCTATAAATTCCATCTATACCTTTCATTCTAGGTCTTGAAAAATCAACAGGTACAAAGGAGACACAGACTATTAGTGTTGAAGATACAGTCTGTGCTCTCGCCTGTACAGTAACATGAGTCGTGTCACCTTAGGCTGAACTTAAATACATGAGCTGGGAAAATCAGCCCTTGATATGATTAACCTTATCACGCTTTCACAGGGCTGTATTATGACATATTTTAAGTAATTTTCTTAATCAGAAAACTCCACAGTATATTGTGAGAAATCTAACCTATGGGCACAGCTCATAATCACTCAACTACATCAGGATCTAATTAAAAGCAAATGAAACAGCTTCAGTGGATTCACAACACACACAACTCAATCCATACATGCAAAGGGGAGTTACAGACTGGGCACTCCGAACTAGTAATATTTAGGCAAGATGTGGTAACGTAGCTGTGTACATAACCACATATCACATAGGCACAGAAATTATGGGCCAGATCCCCCTCTGGTATGAAGCTGCATAGCTTCATTTAAGCCCAGAACTGCATACACAAATCTTTTTATTATCCACAGACAGGCTTATAGATTTATATACGTCTATAATTGGCTTTAACACTGGACTTGACATTAAATCTGAAATCTGTCAGAATCTCCATTATGAGACACGCACAAGCTTGAGTGTAATCCAGCAGCGAGAGACGCTGCCAGGACTCTGCGCATCTAGCTGGACTTGGCCACTCTCCAATTGCACCAAAAGCTGTTTTGTCAATGCAAGGAGAATAAATCAGAGAAGATGTGTTTCACCTTTTCGAAAGCCAAGCAATCAGCTCATCTATCATCTTCCATCAGCAAGAACTTCAGTGAATAGAAGCAGAATAGGAGTCGATAAAATATGCTTAAATACCACCCAGGCCTTTACTTGCTGTGCTTTTAATTTGGTAAATAAATGCCTTCCGTTGGGCACGCACCCTAGAGTCTTCGCCGTGACGTAGATTAAGTGCTCTGTTAGCACTGCATCGCCGAATGGATCTCAGAGGTATAGCTAACTATAATGGCCTTGAAGCATCCAGCCTAAATCTCCCTGCTGCTTAATTTCAAACATTAAAAGGTGCATGTGGGGGTAAGAAAACTCTGGAGTTAAAAATATAACCCTTTTTATGGTTTTACTTCATCTGTTAACTACACAAACAAGAAATGTGTGTCATCCAGGCAAGAAGCAAAGTGTAATAATATCCAAGAAATCTGGTAGAATATATTGTTAATTAAATTGAGTTTAGCCCCAAAAGGCACACTCTCTTTTTTGAGTCCTAATTAAGAATAATATCAAGGGAAAAAAAATCACCATGAAATTACCATGTATGAATTAAGCAATATGGGCAAGAAAAGGGGTTTCCAGTGCAGGAGTTCTTACATGACTGAGGATTTTTCATTCTGGTTGTCTTTTTATTGATCTGCTTTTAAAGTACTGCATTCTAGATGGCGAATATTTAACAACTTTTTATTACGTTGATATAAAATCTAGTACTTTGTCCATAAAATTAAGTAAAAGAGGAAAAAGGATGCACAAAGAGTTGATTTTCAAAAGTGCTCAGCATCTATGGTCATAGCTTAATTCCAGAAGGACTCAGTACCAACTTCGAAAATCACTCTGCAGCTGCTTCTGGCCCCGCCAAGCAAGGAGATGAAAAATTTCTTTCTGGAATTGCATAACCAGAATGCAGAAGTGTCTTTGAAAACATTCAACTGCTTAGTTTATGTTGCTGGCAGATTCCATACATAAATTAGCTGTTGTTATGGATGCTTCAAGAATAACTTCCTTTTATTCCCCACACGCTTTCCTACTATGCTTAGTAATGCACTACACAAAACACACGCATCGTCAAGCACCATAGGGAAAAGTAATAAAAGTATCAGTAGGGAAGGAGCAAAATGAGAAAAAAAAGTTCAGCAATCTTTAATGAGGTCCTCTGCTCTCTCGTCAGAGCTTCTAAGAGCAAGGCAGAGAAATTCTACATTTTTTTTTTAATTAAAAATCCTCAAAAAAACTCGATCAAACCTCAGTTTCTCAAGGTAACAGCATACTGTTTCTTTTGCAAGTGATTTTGATGTCAAAGAGTAATCTAATTAACAAGTCCCATCCTTCTCATTTTTATTACATTTCAATTTGA
This sequence comes from Pterocles orientalis, assembly GCA_011057875.1. Lineage (NCBI taxonomy): Eukaryota > Metazoa > Chordata > Aves > Pterocliformes > Pteroclidae > Pterocles > Pterocles orientalis. The sequence continues at coordinate 291,444 of WKFP01014257.1, forward strand.
AGTTCTGAATTTTAAATTAATCTTATGTTTGGAACAGACACAGCCATACTCTTGTCTGCTCTTTCTTCCTGGTTCAAGAATGGAGATTTTCACCCGAGTACAACTTTAACTGGCAGCAGCGCCTTCTGTGGAGTGAGAAATGTGTATTCTGAAGACAAAATGAATAAGAAGGATGAAAATCCTGGCTCGGTAAACTTCTGTATCTTGATAACCTTGCCCACAAAACCACTGAGCAGGCACTTACTCTGCTTTTCAAAGGACAAGTCAAGGGAACAGCTGAGGCTCTGAAACCTGATGTAGAAGATCAGGTCAAAAAATGCCAGATGCACCCCTGTTCTCGAGCCACGGGGGACCAGCGGCTATCAAGTGCACATTAGTTTGCTGGGGAATTTCTGTCTGAAAAATGCTCATTTGTTGAAGCTGCAACTGTTTGGTCAGGAATTTGCTCTTCTTCCCCCTCGCCTGTTGAACCAGCTCCACATTACATGGCTAATAAAATACGAACTGCAGAAGAGAAAGAAGAGGCTATTCCAGGTGAGGCAAGTGGGATATCCGTTCAACTTCTCCGCACTGCAAGACTATCCTAACCCCTGAACTCGCCACGTTGCAGGGACCACAAGGCTTTTTGTGCTACTGGTTTGTAATACAATCTCAGACAGAGCCCTCTGCACTCTGCTGTGATCCTCTCAAACGCCAGGCAGCCCTGGCCAAGCCAAAGAGAGCAGATCCCGTCCATCAAGAATTTCCTGCACTTAGAACAGGAGTCACTGCTTCCTGTTCTGCAACAAGGCAAACCCGCCTCCCAAAACACAGACTCGACTCAGCAATGCAGGCTCAGCATCTGCACGTGCAGTTGGGTGACAGATTTTCTCCCCATACACGCTAGAAGTTCTTTCCCTCCCTTAACACCTCCTCTCCTGATGCTCCCTTGAACCATCCCTCCTCTCCTGCTGTTCACAGAACACATCCTCTCTGCCTTCGGTTCGTTCTTCCATCACCTACAACTCCTGTTATTCCCCCGTTTCTTGTCCCCCGGGAAGGCAGGCACACACACACTACTTTTTATCTCTTTCTAAAAGCAATATAAATTTTTATCTCTTCCTCTGTGGTGATATAAACAAGAGAAGCCAAATGTGGATGGTCTTAGAAGAATTCAGATGGCCCGGCCCAGTTTGTCTCCTAAAAGTCGCATTTTTATCACTGTGAAATATCACCTCCTGGCGACGACCCAGCAGGTAATAAACCCCCTCTATCGCCAGGATAACAGCTGGGAGCTATTAAGGGACAGGGGACACAGAAAGGATGGGAACGCAAGAGAGAAAAAGCACGCAAGAATTGCTGCCTTTTAATATTCATCAGTACAAAGCTGAGGCACACAAAGGCATTTTTCAAACTTCATAAATACTTCTGACAACCTGTGACGCATCTGGAATTAAACAAGCCCCAGTTCTGCCAACTGCTGCCAGGAGCAGGCACGGTCTGTGACAGCAGCTTTGCCCTCCCGCGCAGCCAGGGCAGCGCCACGCCAACACCCTGAGATCGCTTTTGGACGGACCCACAGAGCCACCGAGCTGAGCAGCAGAACAGGAACGCAGAAGGGAAAATAAAAGCAATGTGACAAAGAGGAGGAGCCAAAGCAGAAGAGCTTGCTAGAGCCTCCTTCACACATGCTCCTCTCAGAGCGCCAGGTACCACAACCCCTACCCAGTCCCTGGCCAAAGCTGCTTTTCTGAGGACGCACTGGAACAGCTGTAAGAAATCTCCTGGCCTTACTCTTCCCACTGTCAAGAGCCCCCAAGTGCAACAAGTCGGAATTTTATAATACTGGGATTAGGAGGAAAGGCCAACACAATGCTCAGCTTCAGTATCTACATCTGGATCCATCCCCTAGACTCAGATCTTTTCCTCGAGTCCACATGCTTGATTAAAATTGTGATACCTGACATTTCATGTTAATTAAAAACTGAATTCTCTCTCTTGAAAGAAAACATTTCTTAAAAGGAAACAACCAATTCGAAATTATATTTTATTCTCTTGCCCGTAAAACTGTTGTGGGTTTTCAAGTGGCTTCTTATAGTCGAGAGAATTTCTCACTGTTTTATACTGGTTTCCAGCAGCACACAAGAATTTGTTCCGATTGGTTTTGCCATCTTTTTTCCTTATTGCATTCCTTTCTAAGTATCAGTGTTATAAATTTTTCTCTACATTTTTTCATATTCTATATGTAAAATATGACCTGTCAGGAAATTATATTCTATTTAGCTGAAGCACACTACCAGGTGTATCAGCCTACAGATTTATTTGTATCTCAGTATGCTTTTGCTCATTTTATGTTGCCCTTTTATTTATGACTAGGTAAAAGTGTTTTGTCTTTAAAATAAAGGCATCACACTATTAACTGGAGAGAACCCAAGGTCACCAGCTAAGCTCAAGAAGGAGAAGGCCAGATTCCACTCCTGAAAGCTCTCCGTCAGCTGCATGCACAAATCACCTTCTGCTCAGTACCAGCTTTATGCTGACATCTGAAAAACACCGAGAGGCAACAAACCAGCTCCATGTATTACCAATAACCCTCCCTAATGCATTACAGTTACTGTGAGACTATTTAAATTGCACTTTGTTTATAGTTGAAGAAAAATTAGCATTTTGATGTGTTTAAAAAGAACCCTGTACTTTGTACCTTGGAGTCTCTCTATCCCTCAGCACCTTATCCAGCCTCAGAACCCACCAAAGCCTTTGCAGTTTCTCAGAAATGGAAAGCATTCATCTCCTACTATTAAAAGTTTATTCAGACAAAAAATTTGCTCAGTTCCCAGCATTTATCATCAGCCTGCTATTCATGGAAATAAAATATGCACAGGCAGCAAATTCTCAGATATTTCACATTTCATAATGAGTCTAAATAGCAGCCTTTGGAACCACACATACTCTGGACACCTCAGGATTTGATTTACTTTTCCTAATGCAGGACATGGCAATCGATTAGATAATATATTCCACAATTAAGCACAACCCCACCTTACCCCACTTGTATTTGTGCTGTGAAAATGGCTCCTATGAATTGTAAAGAGTACGGAACAATGGAAAATGAGCTCGTAATACTTCACATATTTGAAGTTTGGGAAAATAGAGAATTAGAGGTGTCATATGCATGTGTGTGTGTCCCACTCGGTATACTCAACTTGCAGCAGAGAAAATGAGCAATGAAGTTTAGCCTAGCACTGAAAGTTGCTAAAATTATAATTACGTGAAACAAAAATCCTACTTACTCTGAAAGGAACATATGATTCAGCCACATCTATCTGTATGGGAAAAATACTGACTGGTGTTCTTCTATTTCCAGAAAACACTTGTCTCGGTAGGTACTACAGCACTGTCCCTTCAGTACAGTAGCTCTCAGCCGCTCCAACTTCGTCTGCAGAGACTTTTGGCAGCAGTATGCCATGATGAGAGACTTCTATCCCATTGAACGACGAGTCTGCCTCCAGACACAGCCGTGCTCACATCTGTGCAGCTGTAAGGAGGTCATCTGGCCCTGAGGTTCCAGACAGACCTGCGAAGGGTACTGCATAACCCTGAACAAGACAACCACTGCGAGTTACCGGCTTCCACCACCAAAGAAAATAATCCTGGTTTGGGAAATCCATGTGACTCCGTGAATGGTTTTGACTAAGGACACTGTAATTTACTGTAACCTCCAGGTTTGCGTTTCCAAATCACACCAGAATTGCGTTGTTTGCATCTTGTAAAACCTCTGGCAGCCATACACATTCCATGGGGGAGGATTCCTAATTTATGTAAAGTATTACAGAAAATTATCTATATGACAGTTGGTATAAAATGCTAAATGCAAGTCATTACTCACTGAAGATAATTTGAGAGTGTTGTATCAGGGGAGACATTAGATTACAGAGGATAAAAAGTAGGAATAGGTATTCATATATTTATTCATATTTGCATAATCAACTGAAGGAGACAGTGGATGTTCTCTTGGGCCCAACTAGCACACAATGAACTGAACAACAGTTTGGAAAGTTTCTATTATTTTTCACACTATCAACTTTTTTTTTTCTTTGGTCTTGCAAAGAGAGACACAGTTCTTACTCCAGAAATAAGCGCATTCCTGGATTCTGTCGTTGCTTGCAACTAGCAAAGGACATGGTGTAAGCTGGCCAGTGACTAAGGAGATGTAAGCAGTGCAAGGTCATTTTGGGAGCCAGCATGAATAAACCATTTCTTTCTTTATTGCTTCAATTCTGCAATTGCAGGATTTACCCCGTATTCTCTGTCATGGGGAAAGGGTGCCCCACATCTCTACCAGCTGGATACTTCATTAGCCTCCTCTTCAAGCAGGAGCTATTAATTTTATACTTCAGAATGTGATTCTCAAAATTACAACTGTCCCACTGAAAATTCTTCCTCTTTTTTTCCCAGACTAACATTCCAGCTAAAATGCATTACAAACCAATTATACTCACCAGCTGCGTAGCTGGACTTACACTAGTGAAGATCAGCATTTAACCTAGAAGCAGCTAATGAGATACCTGGAAATGGCATCCACACATCAGCAGCTCTGGAGCAATTCCTCCGGAATTAATGACCTGTCAGAACTTCACAAACACACAGAAAGCTATTCTCTCCACTTCTGTTTACCAGCCAAAAAGAACTATGTGGCTCCCATTCCTCCCCTCCTTCCTAACTCTCCTTATGCTTATTTCAGCTTCCACAGCCTGAAGGTTTTATCTTCCCATGGAGTTTGTGTACTCAGAACTCTTTTGTTCTAATGACTCTATCTCCTGTTGTGCCCTCTGTTGCAGCATACTGTTTATACAATTATTTTTTTTTTTTCAAATGTCTCCTAAAAAAGGAGGGCTGGTAGTGCTGATGGGGTTTATCTCTCTCGGTTCCTTCTGTTTCTGATTATCCCAGATACCCACTAACACTGTCTCAGACAGATAAGCAGCTCACTACTCGTGGTGCTCTAATAAGCAAGTCCAGTTGCAGTCGCAGTGCTCTTGCTGCGGCTCATTCCTGCTCCCTGCACCTCCGTTGCTCTCCTTAAATCGAGGACGACACTGGTCTGTATCTGATTGGGGTAGGGAGGGTCTAAAGGAGTCCTGGAGCCATGCTGCTGCTCTCTGGCACACGGAAGTGCTAGAGCTACACTGGAGAGCTCTTGCTAGCACACACACATTTAAACATAAAACATTCTCCACAGCAGTAAATGTCATTTGCAATACTGACTCTATGATTATTTTTTAAATCTATGTCTGGAGGATGACGTACTGATGAGCGGGTATTTTTTCATCGTTAGGTCACCTGTCACACTACTTCATAGATAACCGAGGACAAATTATGATCCAGACTCCAGCCTGCTGAACCACCTTGAAATTCCCTCTCCCTTTTTGAAATAAGAGGTTGCAGAGGGTTAAAAGCTACAAAGTTTTCAGTATTTTAAGACCTGTTTGCTAACTTCTCTCTTATTGTCACTATACACAGGTGGGAAAAGAATAAGGGAGAGTCATTACACACTGCGTATTTTCCCCAATATATCACCATCACAGTAACACCAGTGCCAAACAACAGCCCACCAGCACAGCAGGCACGCAGACACGGACGGCACTGCCGTGACGAGTTTAACACCTCAGCATTTCTCAAGCACTGAGTGTAGCATGGGAGCAACATACCGAGATGAACAATCATCAGCATGTTGAGAGACTGCCTGAAAAGAATTCTTGAATGAATGGCACTTCCTTAAAAAAAAGGGAAAAAAAGAAACAAACAAATAATCCGAGCACATGCTACCTGCAGGGTACACCCAAGTTTCCTTTCTGGAACTACAGCACGTGGCATGAATCACTCACAGATGAACAGAAATTATTTTCCACCTCTGACATCTACATAGCTCCCCTGCCCCTTACTGCCCTTTTCCAAGCCCATATTTGCACACTACTTTCTCCATCCCTTACCAGCCTTTTATATTAAAAAATTAAAAAGAAAAAAGTAGTGCTACTGGGAATATCGTAGAGCTCCTTAAAGAAGTCTATGCCTACTCGCACTGTTCTGAGGTCAGCATTCCTGCCACGTTTGAGAGAATGAGTTCAGTTCTTTAACATCCAGCTCGGGTTCTGTTACTATTTCTCTGCAGTGTAAGTAAAGGCACTGTCACCTGCGTAGAGCAGACAATCTTAATGTCTTACACTACTTTCATATAGTTAACTTCCTCAGCATGGGATAAAAAAAGAATGTATGATTGTTGATGTTCACTGTTTTGACACGAGAAAATAATTTCCATTAATCTGAAGTGATCAAAGTTCACTTTGCATGTCTGCCGCACACCATAGAATAACGTGTCTGAAGTTTCAGTAACATCCCTTAACACACCTGCGCTCAGTTCGCTTCGTTTTAATGGTGCTGTAAAAGTTCACATGTACCCACGCAGTGTTCTCCAAAGCAACTGAAATGTAACAGATAGAAATTCCCTTTGGGTGAAGGTGGAATAGTACCTACAGGCTGCTGCTGTTAGAAATGCAGATACACAGACAGGACAATCTTCTGGCCTAGCAATGAGCAGAAACGAACAGACATCGTACTAAGCAAAACAAATTGCAGAATACGGGCACAGCCAGCGTTCCAAGAGAATGCAAACAGTGACACATCCACACAGGCAGTAATCCTCGCCAAGTACAAAACCACACACCATGTCTTCCACAGCATGGACTTAAGACATTATATTTAAAAGCCTTTAAAAAAAACAAAAACAAAAAAACAGGGGTTTGACAAACTTCCTATTTTGCTGATTTTCTAACACAAAACCCCCACAAAAGCTCTTAAACAAGAAAAAGGTGAGCCTGACGAGCTAAGTACAAACTCATCCACCATTTTCCTCTTTAAGAATGCATTTGAATCCTAGTAGTGTTAAAGCCTGACAACGAAGGAGTGATAAAGGACAGAAAGGAACATCTCCCTCCCTCCTTCATCTCTCCACACACATTTATCTTTTCACATCACAGTGAGGCTGGATGATCTCAGATGGTCAAGTCACCACTCAGCAGCTTGGCCAGAATCACAACGGATGCTGTTACATCCTCCAAAAACTACTGCAGCGGGGAAACGCCACTTTCCTTGGTGTCCTCTGGGAGCAACTTTGTCACTTACTATGCCCAGCACTACCATGGGCCAGTTATCTCTCGTCCTATTTTAAGTCATTCTTTATCTAAAAATAAGACATTACCCAGGCTTAATTATATCGAAAATATTACAGGAATAAAAAACCCTCATCTGCCCCCAGCTCCCCCCGTAAAACCCCAAACCATCCCTCTCCCACCCCCCAAAAAAAACCCAACCAAAAACCCCACAACTCATCAAACCCAAATAAAACCTCTCAAAAAAAACTTTCTCCTTTTTCATTCCGCTTGGCAGTACCTGGTAACATTTTTCCCTTTTAAGTTTCCATGCAGTTGAGGAAGCTGAACATCCCATAATTTTACTTCTAAGTATGAATGAAAACCAACACAAGGTCATCTCCCCAGGGGTCCCCATCCATTCTCATTAGCTTGAACAACAGCAATTCCACACCTGCATACTCACGACTTCTTACTTAAATACCAAATTAAGATTTAACACTTCTTGCCAGTGAAGATGCACACAGTGGATAAAGAGAACAGATGCGGTCCTGCCTCCTCTGCAAGGTCAGGTCACACAGAAAAACTCTTTCAGGGAAGTAACTGTCCGAGCAAGTCCTTGACTGCCCTTCAGAGAAAAGGAGGAGGACTATTTGCAGGAATGTGGTTACGTGTTCGTACACTAACCCACGTCAGGGACAGTATTAAGCACACAGGCTTCACTTGGGTTCTGGTTATGCTCATCGAAACGCTTGACAACACTGACATACAATAACCTGCCAGCTACGGGGAAGAAGAAAGCACGCAGGGCAAAGATGAGTTGAAGACATCAATCTTCACTCCTAAGCGTTAATGCAACACACGTATTGGACACATTCAGCTTGTCTCAGATAAATAGGACACGTACTTTTATATTACCCAAGTTTTTGTGTTGCTACTCGGGAGAATATTGAAATAAGACTTCACAGGGCAGACCTGACAATATAAAAAAAAGCAATGTTTTGTGAGATGTCCAAACAAGGTTTGAAATGGATTTACTGTACTCTCCACGCCAGCAGAGCAGACAACTGAAGGTAGGAGCAAACAACGTAGTCTCTTTCCAATGGAAAGAAGTGAGTTTTCTTAAAAAAGAAGATTTCATTCAAATATGAGGAAAAACGTTCATGACAGTGAAATCCGAGAATGTAGAAATTCCTCTAGGGAAAAGTGTCAGAAACGTCACCCGGGACATTTACAACTGGTGTAGATACATTAGAACGTGTTCCGTAGGGAACAATTCTGCACTGACAGCCAGCGGAATTAAGGTAAATTACAGGTGGGGCCTCAAACGATGGCTTTCCTGCTAAAAATCACGCGTATGTACACATACAATTGCATGTCTTGAAGAAGGATCATCTAAGGCAGACAGGAAGTGATGTAAGCTTTAGGAAATTCACATCATCCATATTCATTAATATAATAACACTGAACCGGCTTCTCAAAAAAGCTCCAGTTCGGAAAGGTCTGCGATGAAGGTGAAATGCAGGTGAACTCTGACATCATTCCTACGTTAAGCGCAGAGATACGACAGGAAAAGTTTTATGTCCACTCCCGCATCTGTACCATTTCCTAGTACAGAAAAGATCAGCACTAGAATTTTTTTGAACATTTTACTATTAAATTCTAAAATATATTAAAAGCATCAAATGACACCTCCACAAAATGCGTTTTTTCAGCCCCTAACACAGTTTAGAAATAAATTCTGCATCTGTTGGCATTCTATTTCTGCATAAAAGATAACAGAAAAAATCTTTATAATTTTAGAGATAAAATATTCAATTGAAGATAATACGATTGCATCACTGCTAGATAACTATCCACAGAAGCTAAAGATTCAGTGCTGTAAACCCCTTTATGAGACTTTACAACTTAGAAATGAAATTGTAAGTGGGGAAGCGTAGATTGCTTTGATTTAGAAAATTGTTGCCATTAAACAGTTTACAGAGAGTCTAGTGTTTCAGCATCATTATCCCCAATGTGTCAAAGTAAGCGGTTTCACGATATTAAAAGCACTCTCAACTTCCTCATAAATATAATTTATATTCCAAGGCTGCTATGCAGTTTATCAAGAAATATCATTTACATTCCTCTGTAGTCACCCAGCAGGATTACCTGAACAGACACCCCCTCACCTGACACAAACAATGAGAAGAACAAGAGGCCACGGCCGTTTAAAACATTCAGAAACTAAGTACTGAGGGTTGTACTGGAGTTTGTGTTTCATAAACATGAACAGAGGGAAAGGAGAAGCACCGTTGCAGACAGCACACAACAGGAAAGGTGAGGGAACGCAGAGAGGCACAGTGATGTAAATACGAAGGCAGAAGCTATTTTCCAGAAAACTTCAAACAAAAAACAACGAGAGGAGATTGCTCCACTGACAAAGCACAAAACCAGCGAGTTCCTTACCCACCAACGCATTAACGAAACTAATGATGTGAAATGAGCAAAATCCATCGCTCGAGCTGCTGCTTCTGGTGGTCCTCCAAGGCAAAGTAATGACACAGCATTTGTATCACCAGGCGAGGCAAACGAGGCTTGTCTTACTCAGAAAGAAAATTTTGCATTGCTTATGAGGTGTTTCTTACCAGCTTTTGATATCTTTAAATGCCAAATAACAATTACCTTCCAAATAAAGGGAGATTTATTCATTTTAAGCTAAAACTTTGAATTCAAATGGTTCCCAACATCCCATAAATAGTTAGTGAATCACAGCATGATACAGACATCAATTTCTCTATGTTATTTTGGGGAATAAATTCAATTATTTTACTCTAGAATTTATGCCTGTGTATCTTCATCTAAGTCTAAGGAGACAAGTGAGCCTCAGCTAGTGCATCACACAGGACCAATGCACACCTGATGAGGGGTGAGCATTACAATTCTGTGCTGAAAATGATCCTGACCATGGCTACCTCTGCTTTAGTGAAGCACTGCTCCATCTTCCCAATATGGGTTCTTTCCCTCTCGTCACCCTCAAAAGGCAAAGTCTCCCTCTTCAGTCCTCCAAGAGTTGACCTGTGCATTTTACAGTTGTCATGTTTTACGAAACAACATTTTAAAGCCATACAGCCTCCTTGTGCGAATGCACTCCAACACAACAAGAAGTGCTTATATCAACAGTTCATCCCTCAGTTATATGTGCAATTGCAGACTGCACAGCATCAAAAACATCTAAACCTAAAGCAACACCTGTGTCAGAAATACACAAATACTGTGGCTGCATGGAAGCGAAAGACAGGACAGAAACATAAATATTGCTTTATTTTCCAGCATTCATTAATTCTTTCCCCATACTCTCCTTACTGAGATGAAAAATCACACGGCCAACCCTGTGAGTGTCCAATTCCTTCTTCCTTCCCATTTCTTTGCTTCATTTTGCCAGGAGCAAAACCAACCTGGTGAGTAGCTACAGAAAAATAAAGATATTTGTCTCATTTTATTTCTTTGCAAGACAACATCCAAAAGAAATGTAGCAATTCTATATGTTTGAGGGGAGAAACCCATCTTTCTGCACAGATGTGCATCTTTTGTCATTTGGCAGAGCTGTGGCAATTCAAGCCCTATGATTCTGCAGAGAAACTCAATTGCTATGACATCCCAAGGCAGTTTCAATTTACAATTAAATTGTTACAATACAGAGGTTTGTTTCACTGCAGCACTGATGCAAATCGCTCCGTACTGCCAGTTTAGGGGGTGAGCCTTCTACACAAGTCCTCCTGTTCCCACCCATCTGCTTCGCCTGTTCTTCCACCTTATCACACCTGCCGCGCTCAGCCCCTCGAGGCTTTCAGAGGAATTCTTCTCCTATTTCTCTGTATAGCAACAGCCTGGTTTGGACCCAGCGCTATAAAAGGAACAGCTCTATGGCAGCTTTAGGAAATCAATTAAGATTCTTAAATTTATCCATTAACAGCACAGAAACCCTAACCCCTGTTCAACGGCAGCACAGCTTTACTTCTAAGCACATCCTTCTAGACTCTGAACCTTTCTTTGTACAACAATAACGTGCTCTACTAGATGGAAAGCATGAGGCTTGAATTACAGAGAACTCACGATGTTCCCACAGTGGTACGGGATTTAACAAATTATGTCCCTTCACTGTGTGGCAATGGGACTTTTCAGACGCTGAGAATCTGTTTCATTAACGATTTATCTTGCACACCTTCTGGAAGGTCATGTTTCAGTAAGCAAAGAGGGAGCTGCCATTCACCATACTGTAAATATGCAAAAACTGGAGAAGTACAGCTGAAAGAACAGAGCAATAATGAATTACCTGAAATTACAATAAGAAGTCAGTCTTTCATGTGGCTCTACTCTTTTACAAGAGCCCACATTGCAGAGACAGTGTTTCTATCAAAAAACCCAGTAGAACCGTGCCGGTACGTTCTCTGCGGTTCCCTGTCCACTCATCCCACCTATGCCACACCGTCGGAGCTCAAACTGCGGCTGCGGAACACACAGGGAGGATGCTTCACCCAAATCCATGCGAGATCAGAAACACAAACCACCAATGAGATACATTTTTATCAGCAAATTCTTTCACAGACTCTGTATTCCTGTTTGATCCTTTAATATTAAGATGCTTTGTGCTTCAAAGACGTTAAGTCAAGGACTTTGTAGGCTTCTAACAAACTTCTCCTGCCAGAGTGCTGTACCAGTGCATTCCACACCAGAATGGAAGCTCAGTGCTTCAAGAGGGCTGGGGTTTTTTAATATCACCACCAGTTAATAACACTCTGAAATCTAAACTTGGATTAACACTGATTGACTTTTGAAGTGTGATTGATGAGCATGAGCAACTTATTCTTACAAACATTATTTAAATTACAATATTTTAATAGTAATAATGTTTAAAAATAAATAACAATTTAAGAGATCAACAAGTATTCTAATTGTTTTTAATTTGTACATGCCAAAAGCTTCTCAGAATAAAGAGAAGAAAACAGACAGATGCAGAGGTACATTTTCAAGAACAGATGCTACCAAGTCAGGTTTTCACTATTCTGATACTGTCCACATTCAATTTCTTCATTTCATCTTGAATTGAGTAATTAGTTCCAGATAAAATGAAAGGCACGTACAAGCACTCAATTTCTAAATACTCTGCCTTTCTTTCAATCTTAAGGACAATAATTATTTTTATATTCAGAGTTGTGTTTATCCTTGTCTTTCCAGCTCACAATATAACACGATTTTGAATAGGAAGATTGAGAAACAACAACAACAAAGAGACTCAAGGATGTTTCCAGCTGCGGAAGGCAGGCACTTTCCGGAGACAGAACAGCAACCACCACGCTGCATTCTGTTCCCCCAGGTAAAGGCTTTACCGCCCGACCGTGGGCTGCACTTATACAGTAACTTTTAAACACACTTATCACTTCATCCCTGTTTTGTATAATACAGTGAAAAAAACCCTAGAAAGCTCAAGCATCAGCACATTAAACGGGCCTGTCACGGTTCATATCGAGTTCAATTTCACAGGCTTTTGTATCAGAGCCCCCAGCACCATGACTGTACGGTAATCACCAAGCTGAAATGATCTCTCTTCTGTGCATACTTCAAATCTTCAAACCACAGGTTAGAAATCTAGACATATAATTTATTTGTGCCTTTCTCTACGCAACACACAAAGCTTGAAAACAATTTCAGATTAGATCTTAACAGAATTATAGCGCTTTAGTTACTGTCGAGGCAGTAACTGCAGCAATCCTGGGCAGCATCTCTTCTCCCAGGAGCTGCTGTGTAACGACCGGGCTGTGCTCTGCATACAGCCTGCCCTGAACGCCCGAGGGCTCCTGCTCAACAATTTAAGCAGAGCTCTCAAAAGTTCTGTGCCACACTTAGACGGTTTCAGTTACTATATGTCTACTATGGGTTGCAATTGTGTTTTCTTTTCTCCTTATCACTCCCAAATTGGTGCTAACGCAATGCATTCTCCCGCTCTGAAAAGGGATCAGCTTTTGCTATGAGGGGTTTTTCACTGAGCTAACACTCATTGCATCGTACTTAAAAGCTGCTCTGGAGCTCTTATGCTCTTACTCAGGAAAGCGCAGCAGCTCTTGGAACAGGATTCCTGACAGCCACTTGAGCGAGCGTGGCCTAGAATCAGAACTTCAGTGTCTTTCTGAACAGACGTAACACAGAACTGGTAAGGGAAGATTTCCTCTGATCATAAATAACTGCTGGCACAGAAGCTTTAACCTGCCATCCCAACAATCACCTGGACATCATCGCTGGACAGGGAGAGTCCCATTACAGATGTTTTACGCATGAATAGAGGTTCTAGCAAAGGTTCTATTCTTACTATGATGTAAACCAGACAAATATTCTATAAAAAGGAGATTGCTATAAACTGCCAAATTTCCAGCTTTCTAAACATTTTGCTGCCATACTTCTCCCGAGAAGCTGACTGTACGGATTCTTCAGGACAGCTTCCAGGTCCTTAAGCTTGCACAAAGAGGAGTAAAAAACGTCACAAGCATTTGCAAGAGCTTGCAAAAATGCAATCACCATCATCATCTATAAAACATTTTCCCTGAACACTAATTCAAACAAAACCTTTGGCAACAAGCAGCGTTACACCCAACTCATTGAAATAGTGCTTCTAAAGCCAGATTTACCACCGAGCTGAGTAATGGCACATGCCAGGAAGATTTACCTACTTTAGATTAATCAAGTCACAGAACAGGAAAGCTTCTTGCCTAAGGCCACTGTTAAAATCTCCAAAAGCAGATCCAAACCTCCCGCGCTTTCAGTCCAATGTTTTAACCAAATGACAACTGCTCCTTCTACATCTACGAGCCAAAACTACATCGTAAAGTAGCCTTTCTTCAAAGATTATTTTTAAGGATTATCTGAAAATGCCACTTGCATTAGCTAGTAGAGAATGACCATTTAGACAAAGACGGCTGGCAATTCTGAGTATCCTCCTCTCAAAGTAAGATAACATATCGTAAGGAACAGTCCCTTAATTTTAACCCAATACGTTTCACCTAATAGTCTATTCTATGAGCACTAAACCCTTCTTCAGTCAAACTTCCAATTCCACACTCTTTAAAGAAAAGAAAAAAAAAAGGCGGGAAAAAAAGCTGTGCTGCTAGGTTTATCTGCTTCTTTTCACTTGACTAGATTATGGAAAGAAGATTGTCAAAGCCCAGACAGAGACTTAGGTATTTCTTAAGCTGCCATTTAGAACTCTTTTGTCCCACATTAGCATTCCTGCTTTCAAAGAGAGCAACACGCAGAAAATGCATTTTGAGAGACAGATTGGATGGCACAGCTGTCAACAGAGTCATGTTTTCACAGATTCGGAACCGGCATACAGACTTTCATGCAGCATCCCAGACAGAGCTCTACCGTGTATTAGCACCTGGGGATGCTGGCAGGTTGGAAGGACAAATTCTGAGCGACATAATGTAGGCACAGCTTTGCCAGAGTTGAAAGAAACTGCCACCTTCTGGATTTGTCGCTTCCAGCAGTGCACGCTAACCTCTCATACCTGGAATTTTCCCCCTCCTGCCATAGTTCACTTCGGGGCTCATCCTTAACCAGGGAATGGAACAGCAAGACTCCAACAGCCCCAGCAAAATGAACAGGAAAACAGCACGGGAGCACTGTCTTGTCTTCTGCAAACTTTTCAAGACTGTAAGGACACTTTTGTCAAAGATGGACAGTAAAGACAACACTTAAAAAAAACAAGATGAAAGGAAAAATTCCAGGACATGAAAAAAGGAGGAAATGTTTCCTGAGTTCAGTACGTGGGTAGGCAGAGGGCAGCAGAGAGGTACCAGCATCCCGAGCTTTGGCTACTTGACAAAACACCAACCTTCGGAACTCTCCTCCTGGTTAGCTTACATAGGTTTATTGCTGCTACATTCAAAATATTGTAGTTGTCACGAAACTGAAATCTTCTTCAAGCAGATGGGCTCCAAGAAGTGAAGCTGTCAATCAAAAAGTAGCAAAGTACCAGGCTTGATACAAAGGGCTCACAGAAAAAAAAGAAAAAATAAAAATAAAGGGGAAAAGATAAAATTCCAAGTAGGTTTTCTCTCTTCTGAAGAACACAAGCTAACTTTTCCAATTCTTCAAAGTGCACATTACCTCTGGCACTAGACCGTCACGATGTCCGTTGTTAACATGCCATCATGATTCATATGTATATTGTGAAAATAATTCATTCTTTCCAGCTTCAGAGAATTTGGCAGATTTTTGTTTCCAGTTTCAAATTAAGACCGGTCCTATTCCAAATTCTTTTTAAGGGACTCTAACTCCAGTTCCACCCAATGACTCAGAGCTCTGTAAGCTTATTCAGAGATTTTGTAGATGCTTTATGAAACCCAAGATGATCCCTAGTCACCAGAAAGCACACACTGTACACAAGGCATTAAAGTTTTTTCATCAAGCAACGAATGCACTGCAGGCAGTATTTAAGGGACTGCATAGCCTACAGTACTAGCTTCTGACACATTCAGGCGACAGCAAGTGCTACCGGCAGTCAAAGCACAATTACATATTTGACAATTATATCATCATGGTTAAGCAGCTTGGATAGTTTTGCCAGCCTTTGAAAAGAGGTTGCAGAGCAGAGGTCACAGTTTATGAAATTCATTGACAGCATTAATCCATCTAAAAACCCCTTAATTCACATGCAATTAAATCATTCTCTAAACGGAAAAAAAGCAGAACAATGCTCTTTTAGTAAATGCTCCTGTAATTCACTGCACTCATCTTTCCACTTTTCCTGGTCTATGGATGACCTGCACCCATTCTCCAGTGGCAGAATATTGGTTTTGTACCTTGAAGGTCCATCGCTGAACCTTTCTACCTGTCAACAAGGAGGCAGCTGTCACACCACTGTACCCGGCGGGACACAACAGTGATTTCGAGAGGTCAGACAGCAGCACCGCCAACATTCTCAATGATATCATCGACACTACATGAAAAATCTTCAGGGTGTTGGTCAGACTCTCTTTGTATTCTGAGCAACAGAGACACCAACAAATTCAAGGTTTTTTTCCTGCCAAGTTACCCCATCCCATAGCTACCAGAAGGTACACTGCCAGTCACAGGCAGACAGGGTGAAATACCGAGCAAGAGATCATCCTAAGGCACTACTGAAGGAGTACAGAAGCACAACTGAGTGTTCAAGTGGTGAAGCCCCAGACCAGAGTCCTTCTACCCGAAAGTTTCCTCCATTACCAGTGCTGTAGCCAGGAATACTTCCCCTGAACTGCCTGAAATTCGAACAGGTATCAGAATCAAGACAGGAGTCCATGTCTTAGTGAGTACAGACACAGCCTCAAATGTTCCTTCAGGACAAAACTCACCTATTTTCCATCCTGCAGGCTTGCAAGCATGGCCTTGGGCACAGCGAGAATGAAGCCCTTGGAGTACGTTTGGTGTGTTCACACTGCTACCGAGTATGCTCACCCAGATGGAAGAGGAACAGAAGGCAAACTCCACACTCAGCTGCTCAGCAGGCTATACGCTCTGCTCAGAAGGTACAGACATACCCAATGGCTCATTCTAAAATGAGTTTGCTTAAAAGTGATGAAGGACCAGATCAATACAGCCCGTATGATGGCTTCCACCAAGGTCAGCTGTTCTCAAGGCACTGAACTGAAGCTGGTAATTCCCATGAGCAATGCTTTTGATGACTACAAATCCAAGCTACACTTGTTCAGCTGACCTAGAAATGAGAGACACCCAGTTCCCCTAAATTCTATAATCCCATTTAAGCATGTACTGGATACTGCAAACATAGAGTCTTCCATACAGTCAAGACAGAAAATTATAATTTTATGGATTTCAGAAGAACTCTGGGAACAAGCAGATTAATCAGGAACATGGTTTGGAACATTCTAAATAAAAATTCCTGGAGCTCTTCCCCCATGTCACCAAGGTTTTTATCTTTGACAGTAAATCAATACTGCTTGTTAATTCAAAGTATAGCATTCATGTGCTCTTACATGTTTATGTAGAAAATGAAGGGCAGTGTTTACCCAAAAGCTATTCTGGTTTTTACAAAAAGCATGAAATTAGATTTGTGGGACTAATTAAGCGTAAGATGACTTATTTCTTGGTCCCTTTACACTGTATTCTAGCCCTGTTTATAGTAGTAAGGGATGCTTCCATGAATTCAGAACCTTAAACTAAAAAATAACGATGCCAGAATCTTTGCTCTGATCCTGTACAGAACCCATGCCTATCCCCAGTGAGCCCAACGTTACAAACAAAAAACCAAGCCCCCAAAAACCAACCTACCAGACTAAAAAAAAAAAAAAAAGGCAATATCCAAGCAAGGAAAACACACAGTAAGAGGGTAAAATCAACCGACACATTGCTGCAAGTGGCTGTTGCCCTAAACAGACATTCCCCTATGAAGGCAGAGATTTTATTTTTAATATATACACTCTATACTTGATTCACTGTTTCCTGAGCCACCTTCAGGCTGTAATTTGTAACCTATGACTGTGTCTTTTTAACCATCATTCAGCCTTTCTGATCACTCACTGCCAGCACCCACCCCAGCCCTGGGTTGCACCGCGCACGGCTGCTCCATCACTCGGGATCAGAGTCCTTCTTCCCAGCAGTGCTGGTGCCAGTCCCGCCTCACTCGCCCCGACACAGCCAATTTACCAGCGCGTTCCAGTTTTTCTGTTCCCCAGTCTCACGAGGAGGACCTAAAGGGCACGCTTTCCATTTCTGGAGACTGGGGGAAGAAAAGAAATTCAGCATGGCAGCGTCCCAGGAACTCTGCCTTCAGTGAACTGAATACATTTCCGCAGCGCCCAGAGTAGCCTGCTGCAAATGATTCTAATAACTTTCTGTTGTTCATGACCGAGTACATTACATCAGCAGGCTTCCAGGCCCAGCACTGCAAGACTAATTGGTTTTCACCATAGATATAATAGAAAAGCTTATAACATCCTCCATCATAACTTTAGTAGGATAAAAAAAGAGTAAATAGGCCTGAGAAGTCACATGCTGCAGATCTAATTTAGGAGAGGCTATTTTTATACTTTAATTTTAATGCAATTTAACATATTAAACTAAAAATGGTTCCTTTGAGATGCACTGCCTCATCCCAACTTCAACAGCTTCTCAAGTCTGAATGATAATGCATGGAAGCCTAGCTGCATGCCAATATTTTATGATTCAAAAAGTCATTCTCATTTAGGTTTTGATCCATTTTATGTTCCTTGACACAGATTAAGTTATTACGAAATTAATGAAAATTGTCTGCATGACAGCAGATTTTTTCTCTGGGCCTGCGAATATAATTACCCACCCACAGAAGAGACGGAAAAATGAAGAGGGGGTCTCTATTGCTAGCAGATAACTGCCCTACATTTTCAACACAGGGAAAAGAACCTGCTGTCAAACACGCAAATCCTCTCCAAGTAAGCCCCTTCCCAAGGGACCGTGTTTACAACAGATAAAGTAGTAATTGGGAATGCAGCAACTTTTGTTTTTACATTAGCAGGAAACAAGGCAGCATCAAAGCAAATCTCTGGTGAGGCGACAGCGTGCAAAGTCAAGTCGGTGGCAATTTTCCCTGCCAATCAAAGGCTTTCCTCTGGCTTTCACGGGCTTTGGAAGCCAGACCTCCTCACGAGCAGATCAGTGCACCTCCCTCGAGAAAGGCAAACTAATATCCTCTGGTTTTAGTGTGAGAAAGACAGAGAGAACTATGACAAGGACGGGCATCACATGCCATTAATAAAGTATGGAAGAGGACAGTTTATTTCAAAAAGAAGAAAAGTCACTCAGCTGCCCAGAATAAACAGCCTGAAGTTTTTCACATATTGTCCCTTCTGGAACATGCCGGGCCTAAAGCTTGTACAATCATCTGAAAATTAAACTAGTTCAGAGAGAAACCTACAGAACAGATCAATCAATGCCCGTCACAGCGCGGCAGAGCAGATGGGCACCCGCTCCCTTGCCAGCACCTTCTAATCATACACATATTCCTGAAGTCCCCACGACAGCCCACTGATCATCCTATGCTTTATTCACAACCTACTCCGAGTCAGATCTAAAGCCGTTGTCCAAGAGATGGAATGATGTCAATAACAACATTTTAGTGAGTTACGTGCTTTCCTTCCCACAAACACTGAAATCCGTCCCCAAAAGCTCCAGCTGAAAAACTAAGTCAAGAGCCTGAACTGAGGAAACCAGAGGCTCATTTCGCATAGCCACAGGAATTATGCTGGTTCAGAAAACATCGATTAGAAACCAAACCCATGCTTCTGGATAGTACGTTAATGCCTTGGCCAAAGTACCAAGCGCCCACATCCCAACTCGCAGGTCTCTAGTACTGTTTTCTTTCCATCTTACTCCCTCCAGCTGCTGGCCTGTAACGCTCCCGTTTGCTGTACCGGATATATCACAGCTCTCAGCCGACAAGATCAGCTTAGCCTTGAGTCTAGCTACTCTACAGGCAGAACAGAACGCCCACGTGAACTCCAACGTCATTTAAAATTGCTCGGATGTCTGCAGCGCTGGTGAAGTCCATTTGTGATGATAATACCATTAAACAGTTGTCAGGACAGATTTGAGAGAAGACAGCAGTTTTAGGTTCCCAAAAGTGTTTCTCAGCCTTTTATGAAAAACTAAGAAATCCAGGAGACAAAGATATTCCTTTGAAGTTTCTTTTAAAAACGCAGACATTGAGATATGACATTCGTATTTCTGATAAGCAATAATTTATTAGTTCATGGTGTTATTAAGAATTTCTCAAACTTTACAAAAGCCAGCATGGTTCTATATTTTTTATCTCTTGAGGCCAGACCGATACAAAGAACTGTCTGATATGGATATTCAGAGGTGAAAGGCATCTATTTAGGTCATCTATTCTGTTTGCCTTCAAGTGCAGAATTATTTCTGGTAAAATATTATTTATGAGATTCTCTGGGGCTAAGATAAGTCAAAAGAGGACAAAAGACATATTGGATATGTTTACCTTGCCACTCAGCAACTGCAAGGTGTCCCTCCAGACCAGACACAAGAGTTACACATGGAGAGATGCTGAAAGTGTGGCTCAAGAGGCTCTGCAGCCACTCGACTTGCTCTTCCAGAACACGGCATAACATAAAAATTATTCTCACCTGCCTCCTCAGCACCAGCGTGAATTCTATCTAGAACAGTACCCTGGAACTCACAGCAAACCGTGACACAGAACAGATCAGGATACCTACATTCATATTTTCTGTAGCTTTTGTGCTATTCTAGTCACGTAAAAAATAATCGAAATACTATTTCACAGGGCAATTTAGCCCCACAAATTAAAATTAGGAAAAACTATTAATAACAAGCAGTTATTACATAATCTTACATAAAATAAGAGGTAGTTGCAAAATAATCATGTCTCAAAGAAATCTGAGAATGATCATCAGCAGAAAACTTGTTCAGGAAATGTGTAACACAAAGGTTTTGCAGGACTCAAAAAAATTTCACCAAGAGAAGCTGAGCACATAACCCAAACTCTCTGGAAAGATTTCAGTGAGACAGGGCAACACTGGGATTTCATGGAGTAGAAGAGAGGGAGGGTATTCTACAATATCAGGAAAGATTATAATCCAGGTCACATGTAAACCATAAATAGCACCCGTTGTCTGCAGAACAGCATATAAAATATTTAAAACCATTATTGCAGGCCCTGCTGATGCATGTTAGGGGGTGGTTTATGTCTTGATTACATACAGCTGAGTATCTGAATTCCATTTTTCTTTCCTTGTCAGCTGGATTTCTTCTGCAGCTAATTGGAAGCCAGAGAGCTCTGCCTATGGGAAAGCCAGCAGCTATTGCAGCCTGCCTCCACCAGGATTTGTCTTTTGGAAGTATAACAAGGTCATTTTTTAAAAGATGCAAATAAATGGAGAGGGGAAAGAGGAGGAGAGTCCAGTGAGCAATGAGACAGTCCGGGTTATTAACTAGCATAAGATGAGAGAAAGGAGGTGGTACTATTCCGAATCCACACCTTTGCTCGTTACTCACTGCTGCGACACACACCCAGAACACTACCAGCAACTGTTCTTTCTTTGGCAAAGTGGGATGTAGGCTGGGAGCAATTTACAGGCTGTAAGGAATTGATTCTTGTTTTATTCTCTTGTGTATTACAGGTACAGGTCTACAGGGACACAGTGGTGTTTCTTCCCATTTCCCCCTCTCAGAGCAGATGAGCGATGTGCACAGCCTTTCCTTCCACTACAGGTAAGCGGCTCCTGCTCTTACTCAACACCTGCTTTCCACCCTCCCATCAATGTCTAACCCGGGCAACTGACTCCTGAGCCTCCCCTCTGAATGCCATGGAATACACTGCCACAAACGTTGCATACGTCTCCTTCCATAAAATGCCAGATCAGTAGAAAAGGTTACACAGCAGTAATACCCACAAGAGACTTGCTGATCTCCAACGGAAATAGTTCAATGACAACCCAGAGGTCAAACTCTTAAATACAGGACATTCTCTCAGTACTCTGTACAGGTGCCTACTCATGGAACAGTCTAAAACTTTATTAACGCTTGTCAGTGACAAATCTGTTTTATGAAAAGCCACCGAATAGCCAGTACAATACTCTCACCAAAAAGTGAATCCTTTGATCAACCCTCTTTGCTGTACACTTCTGAGCAAGTTCTTCCAGACAATGCACTAAAGCAAAACAAATTACCCTTCTTCTCAAATGTATTAAAAACTGTCAAGATTCATCACCTGTGGACAGCCACATAGCAAGAAATATATATGTTGATAATATATGTTGAAGTGTTTTGAAAGACAGCATGTTTTGAATTCATTCACAGCAAAAAAATCACACTCACTAGCCCAACTTGAAGTTTTTTCAAGAATGCACTTTAGCATTACTAAGCTGTGAATAATGATATAAAAATGGAAACAAACTCTCCTCAGCTGTGGCGGATCTCATTAAAACAAACTATTGCTTATCATTTATAAACGTTGTTTATTCCACATGCACGTGACTCCCCTTTATTAAAGTGATCCTTTTCTCTTGCATGATCTGATTAGCGATGCCTAAGAGGTAAGAGGTTGCTTATAAGTAGCAACGTGCTTGCGTGGCAAAGGAATTTTTTCTCTCCTTCTTCCCCCTCCAACATAACTGCAGAAAAGAATAATTAACTGTGGAAAGATCTGAATAGTTCAATGGGCATAAGAGAGGAACTGGCAATAAATTAGAATACTGCAGCCCTCTTTATGGGTTTCAGACATTGCTTCACAGCTGATGCCATACATGAATTTTAAGCAGCCTGCTGGGTCGACTGACTCTTGAGAAGCACGACAAGCCATTACCATGCATCATCATCAGCGAGGTCTTAATAGTGAGCTTTCACCACAAAGAAATACAGCTGACTTACAGGACTGTGGAGTCCAAACCAGATCAAGCACCACTAAGTTCCTCTAGCAACAGGAGAGCTTTTTGCTCTCCCCAATTTTCAGATGTCTTTTCAGGTGGAATACCTCCTACACAAGTACCTATGCACCTCCCGTGCCAGGACAGGCTGAGAGAGCTGGGGCTGTGCAGCCTGGAGAAGGTTCTGGGGAGACCTTCCAGTGCTGAAAGGGGGCTACAGGAGAGCTGGGGGGGCTCTGGATCAGGGGGTCATGTCCAGTACAACTCAAACCAGAGAACACTACACAATCTTCACAAAGAGTGAAAGACGCAAGAATGAGAGCCTGTATTCAAGTGACTGAAGCAAAATTAGCTCAACATAAGCCAGGTACCATATTAGTAACACCCAGATTCAATCAGAATAGAGCAGGAATATTTAAAATGTAGTCTAAATTAGATCTGTAACAATCTTCATAGAGATAGGCAAGTCAAGTAGCAAAGTTATCTTTGGAAAAAATCTATTAGCCGTAATGGAATGATAATCCTCTTAGATTCATTGATGCTGACAGATTAAATACTTCAAATTCATCTTTTATTTTGTTAGCTCATTTGACACAAAATAAGTCCTGCATTTTTAATATTATAGTGGGAGTAGAAGGAGTTTTGTTGTTACTGTGGCAAGCTCAGTATTAATGGAATGCCTCTGGGTATTCAGTAGAACCATAAACTATGTTACCAGACGAAAACTGGAAAGGACTACCTTGCTTCCACGTTTAAAATACTACCACTATTTATTAGAAACTAAATTATTTTTACTGAAGTTGCTTTCTATTTAGGAAAAGCCTAAAAAAACCCCACCAAACATGTTTTCTCTGTAATAAAGTGTTAATATAAGGCTACACATACTGCCAGCTGTTTGCTCCCAGTGTCAGGCTGGCTCATCTCTAACAATGGAGCAGCCTGCAGGATCCAAACAATCCCTCCTTCCTTTCTCCTTCACGAAACTTGGAAACTCTTCATGACACAAAATTATTTACCGCATAGCCCTTTGCCATAAATTTTCAGATGTTTGCATTCACTCAAACAAACAATACACAACTCTATATAGGCCTAATATCATACATTATTTCTAGTTTATTATGGGTCCCAAAAAACCCCAACCTAGGAAAAATCAAAACGGACATAGCAGGAAGAAAAATAAGACAAATCTCCAGTATCTCACCTTGTGTTACTCCATCTTCGCTTCAGATACACCAAGTCACTCAATTTTGGATCTACAGATTTGACCT
Source organism: Pterocles orientalis (assembly GCA_011057875.1). Classification (NCBI taxonomy): domain Eukaryota; kingdom Metazoa; phylum Chordata; class Aves; order Pterocliformes; family Pteroclidae; genus Pterocles; species Pterocles orientalis. The sequence goes on from WKFP01014257.1 coordinate 315,246, forward strand.
ATCGATTCTATCAGGATTCTATAGTTTATGATGGTAAATATCAGGTTTTTGCACTGCTATATTTATCACTGGAATACTTGTCAGCTACTTTCACTCTTTTTATAAAAGGGGAATTACCGATCATTTGCCTATGATCCACAGGAGGCTCAAAATCTTAAAGATGCACCATTATCCAGGGAAAATAATTAAACTACAGAACTAAAAAGCTATTTTAACAAATCATATTTTTCAAAATTACTGAGCTTTGAGAACTACATGATGTGATTAACAACCTTCAGAACTTCATCTGGAAGCCTTCAGTTAGGACACGGTGCTATAGAGGAATGAGAAGCATTAAATGTATGCACCACCTAGTGTCCTCCAGTGCGTCCACTACATCCATTATTGATCTGCAGGACGGAGCTTTGACAGGCACAGTGTCGTTACCTGCTACCCAGCAGCACTTTTTTTATTCCAAACAGTCCATGTTCTGAACAGCCAAGCTAAAAGACACAAAACAAAAAGTTCCAACTGAAAACTAGCATTATCGATGTCAGCAGCAGTAAATACCTTACAATACATCATCAGCAGCAAATACCTCCTGAATTCGATGTTGAAATTAATGCTTCAAAGGGTAAGGGCTTACCACAGATCTTCAGCACTTTTAAACCTGGCCTAGAACACAGCTATCCTGAAACATCTGTCACCATAAAAGTCAGAGACACACCTGTTGAACTGCAAATCAGATATGGTTTTATATGAAGGGTTGAACTCAATTTACAGAGCAAATTTGTTTTTCTGTAGGCAATTTATTATTAGGAATGGTGTAAGTACAGAAGCAATCTTGTGAGTACCTGTTCACAATTTATAAGAAATCTGCATGTTTACTCTTTTTATGTTCATTGTCTGCCAGGATTCAAGCAATCCAATGCTCACGGAAGAAAAGTTTCAGATGCACAAAAGCACTTCCTACTGAAAAATTATTCAGCATATCCAACCTGAAGACAAGTAACACTTGTTCCCAGTAGGAATTTCAAACGTGTACAGTAACTTTTTTTTTAGCAAAATATAGAAGGACTAGTATAGCTGTATGCTGAGATTATGCTTAAAATACACGCATGTAATCTCACATGGTCTGAGAAACCATATCAATGTATCATTGTTCTACCTCAATACAGAGGCACTACTGCACAAAGAATACCTTGTATAAGCTAATTAATTAGATACCGCCTATTCATCCTCTTCAATAATCCAAAAGCAAGCTAATTGCTCAATAAATTCAAACCACGCGAAGCTTCCTAAAGGAAATATTTTTAACCTCAATGGAAGTAAATGAACTCAGTGCATCAGGGCTTCACTGAGGTCTGTCACTTTTTAAAATTCCAAAAAGAAACAGGCAAAAAAAACCAGACAAAAATTCCTACAGCAGCAGTCAGCAGTCAGTTAAATGTCCATTCAACCACAATTATGCAGGTAAATTACAAGGTTCTGATTACTCAGGGCTGTACACAGTCTCAGCACCTTCCAATAGCTGCTTGCAAGATGCTCTAAAACGTGGCTCATTGACCTCTAAAGAAACACCATGGAGTGTAAATAATTTCATATTGAAAAATACCCATGCTTCAAGCTAAGGCCAGATGATACAACATGACAATTAAAGTTCTTTAAAAGTATAAATAGAAAATAAAACATTTTTCTATTTTATACAAATGAATCTGACCATCTGCTCCACTGCAACAACAGCAGCATCTGAAAACAACTGAAACAGCAGCCTCCAGCGTTAAAATTCTGCTCTTTTTCACAGGCTCCACCTTTCAACAGAAAGCAGGACTAAAAACACAGAAAAGATACATCAAGTGGCCCTGAGGAGTCCTTTGCATCCTAAGTAATTTTCCATCTTAGCATATATCATACTATTTGTGTTTGCCTTCTGTAATCCGCTGTGAAAATATCATCGGATTAGCTTCCACTCTGCACTGGTGAAAATTCATCTTGATACAAAGTCCTCTTACTGTATGAAGATGGAAATTTTCTTTCACAGCATGGAAAGCCCATTTCACCCCTGTACAGATCAAGCTTTATTCTCTGCATCCGAAGAGACACAAATTACACATCTCTTGAGCACGTATGTGAACAAGCACCCAGGCACAAAGGATGAGCCAAGGAAAACCACCCCTGCAATACACCACCCTGAAGGGTGGCATTGTCCCATCCTTCCAAAAATGAAATATTTTCATGGAGATGCATGCATTAGAAAGAAAGCACATGATGGAGGCTGTGCACACCTCACTTCCAGGACAGGATCGTATGTACAGCTTGTCAGGTTTTTATTTTAGTGCTACAAGGAAAATTTACAGCCATTCCGATCTGTAGCATTCCAGAATTGCATAGTATGCTTGCTCTCTGTGCAAATCGGTAATACACTCCAGTATCATCAAAGTGCAAATTAAAAAAAAATCCTCATAAGAATTACTGTTCTACAGCAGATAAATCTAGAGCATACTCACACCCAAAGTCAGTCTTAATAGCAATGTTCAGACTTTCCCACTCTTTCTCCAAGTTATCCCACAACTACATTACAACAGATTACAAAGACAGTAATAAATGCAGAAAAAATAATGAATAAATAGAAGCCTTAAAAACTAGACAATGACTTAAAAAAAGATGCACGCATAGATGCTCTATGACTTCCAAAACTGACTTCTGCATTGTGCATCCAGTTTTGAAATACTGCTCTTTGGAGCCCCCAAATTCCCTGTGGTTTTAGAGAAATTACTCTTTTGAAACCTACGAAAACAAAAGCAACGCCATACCGCATGCAAACTGAGCCTGTATCATGGTGAAGATCTGAGAAAGATTATAAACTATTTAGTAAACAAACCCACAACTGAAGGAAGTGTACGTTTTGACCACTTACAAAGTTAAATAATACAAACATCGATAGAGAAACCCACACAGAACAGGAGAAACACCCACTACCAGGTGAGTGGAAGGATGGTTCAGGGCAGGGCATGTGGCTTGGTGTTGTAATGAATGCTCTGTCCTAGCAAAACAAAAATACAACATTATCTGAATGGAGTGGTTTGAACAGAGTCATACAAGAGATTCCTATAGCACTGATGTCTTGCCTTAATTTTTTTTCTCCTATATCACTCATTAAGAATTTCCAAGTCCACACTTAGCTGAGATATTAATAACATACATACTTCAAGATCAAATAAATCAATATGCTGACACGGTGTGTATTCAGTTGGGGCTGGCACACCAGAAATATTTCAAATAGTAAACTGTTTAATGTACTTAGAAATAATCAAACAGCTTTACTCTCAGCAGGGTATCAGGAACAGAGAAAGAGAACTTGAGACAGTCTAATAAAGCAACTGAAAGAAATCAGCACACCTAAATACCCTCCCTGCTCTGCTAGTGCCATGTAAACTCCAAAGCAGAGCTGGACGCAGCAAACCAACACCAATCCTCAAATGAAGCCGCAGTGATAGCTCTTGGACAGCTCTAAGCTGGTGACAATTCAGTACTTTGCAAAAATGGACAGAATTTTCAGATCCACAAACGGAATCCTAGCCCACTTATAATGAAATAATTGGAGTCACCTGATTTGCACAAGGGCACTATTAAATGCAAGACAAAAGGTACAATCAGGACACAAATAAACTGCACACCAGTCTGGTTTTCACCACTAGATTTATTCCAGCATCAGTAGAATTTGCTATTTTTACCCTTCTAAAACAAGCATATTTCTCCAGGAGCTCTGCTGGTTTGTCTTCTTGGTTCCTAGATGCAGAATACTACTCTAAATATGCAGCTCTCTGGACTGCATGGTATCAGTGCTTTTTATGTTAAAAAACAATTAAAAGAACTCCCAAATGTGCAGACTAAAAGGAGATATTTGCTCCAACAGCTTGCTGCCCACAGACCCACCCGTATTCCATTAGGTGGCTGAGCAGAGCATTTTATCATCATAAAATCAGCAGCAATATGCAGCGGCTACCAAGCCGTACAGTAAGTGCCATCCTACTGGAAAGGGAAAATCCCTAAACAATGCTTATTTAGAACAAAATGTACTCGGATCTGTAACCGCCACGTAACACAGAGCTTTCAGCTTTAATATCAAGACACAGAAGCATACTAACGTTCATGTTGTATATAGCTCTGTATTCAGATACATGCAACCCCAAATGAGTTCCAGTGCATCAGTGAGATAATAAATATTAGCAACTCTCGTCTCATTTTCAGATTACCAGTGCCTATGCAATTTTTCCTGTAAAATAAAAGCCCAAAACTGTACATGTACATTCATTCCAACAGACTTCAAATGCTGCATGAAGGGTATCTACAATCATTTCATCTTTCTTTAATTTCCATTCAGAAAAGAATCCTGGAGTACAATTTGTTTCAGAGGCAGCTTTTAGACAACTTCATGAACTAAAATCTTACAGCTCAATAGGCTGTTAGCTGAGGTTAACAGCTGAAGCCAAAGCTACAAGTAAACACTATGGCAACGTCACAACTGAGAGACTATAGACACCAAACTGATGAAAAAATACACTGTTCTTCCTCAGAATAACATCCAACCCAGTTCTGCTCCAGCCTAGAACTCAAAATGTCCTGCATGGCTAATTTTAATTAAATAACTGAAACTTGTTCCTTCATGGGAAGGGAAGAGCCATCCTGCTATGCGTGACTTGCAGTGTGAAATCTCAGACGCCTACAGGGCCTGATCCTGACCCTGCTTCACACAGTGCAAGCCCTGCCCTAAAACAAAAGGCAACAGCACCCCACACCACTCATTTCAATAAGCACGCATTCTTTTGCAGTTACAGATGTTTCTTGATGAAAGTACTAAAAATAACAAGACCTATGAGACCCCATTCTATTCTCATCATTTATTTTACTGTTCTGTGAAGCATTATTTTTTTCCAAGAACTACCAAAAGGCCATATTCTGCCCATCACACAAAAGCCTCTCACATTTCCCACTGCTGGACCAGTCGTTGGACTTGAATGAGAGAATAGAGCCGACGAGATGACCAGCAAGGGTCCCAGGAACTGTGGCAAGATGTCATAACCCCCTAGCTCCTGCGGGTGACTTCCCATAGAGACCAGAACCAATAAATCTACACAGAAGAAAATGGAAGCACAGACACAGCAAGCACGCAAAGAGAGACCTCCAGAGGGGCCAGTGTCAAGACAGCAAGAGGAATCTTTTAGGATCTGCAAAGTCTGACTACTCCATTCCATAAAATTAAGCCGTTTGTAACGAACATACCATTACAGACTCTAAATACAGAAAATATGTCTCATCAACAGCAGGCACCTTCCTCAGAAAAGGGTAACGCAACACTGGATTGCCCCCCACCCCTACTTCCCAGGCACTTCAGTACTTCGGGAAGTCCAGACACAGCAGCCGAGCTGCCAGGGATGCCAGGCAAAGGGGAGTTGTTGATATCCTTTAGCTATTTGCCCTACAGAGATTATTTCACTCAAGTGATTTACCAGCAAAGTGTTAAATAAAAAATAATAAATAAAGGTCTCCAAGCATCTCAAATATCTGCCTTACACACAGGTGTGTGTGCACATCCAACCTCAGGCACTGGCATCGTCTGACAGACATTCTGGCTGCCACAAGAGGTCATCGAATGGCCCAAACCCACCATCTGGGGACAACCCGACCAGTCGCCAGGAATACTGTGAATGTTTCACGAGGAGACAGACTGTCGGCAGGATCCAGGCACTCGCTGGATTCCCAGGGATGCTCTGCACTCGACAGCCGGGAGCTCTCCCCGCCTCTCAAGCCATCAGCCTTGCGGTGGGTTATCTCCAAGGCTCCGCACCACCGGCACCACCGCAGCTTCCCCCGCAATGCTCCTCTCCCCCTCCCTCCCTTTCCCATCCTCGGGACGCGCTGTCCCGCAGCAGAGCCCCTGCCCGGCGCCTCCCACCCTTTCCCCGCGGCGGCCTGGGGTCGGTATTTTCGGAGGGGGGGGGGTACCTGCCGTCCGCTCTCCCTCCGCTCAGGGTCCCACCGGGGCGCGGGGCTCTGGGGGGTCCCTCGGCGCTAACGGTCCCCGCGGCGCGCGACCCTCTCCCCCCGCCACAGGGGCGCAGGAGGGCCCGCGAGCGGAGCAACCGGTGGGACCCCCCCCACCCACA
>WKFP01014257.1:322461-377965 GCA_011057875.1 Pterocles orientalis
TATGGGAGGGACAGAACCTGTGACCAAAAGGCTTGACTCTACTCTTCAGCTCTGGCACCACCTCACTCAACAGATCCCACATCTCTACACCTCAGGTTACATCTTGTATTGTGCCATTGAGCTGCTTGCTAAAGATTTCCACATCTTCAACCACACTCACTGATCAAACACACAGCACTTCACAACTACGAAGTAATTTTTTTTTAAAGAATATGTTGATATCCTAATAATTTTCAATAAGCCATATAGCTACTACAGCCTGAAGGGGATAAAAAAAAAAAAAATCACCTCCTCCTCCCCCCCCCAGAAGCTCAGCAAAATGTTCCAGCTGAGTTTGCAAAGGTGCTTTCAGTCTCTATCTCTTCTCAAGTGCAACATAAAATTTGCAGCCAGGTGATTACATTTTGTTTCTTATTTGATGTATGACCTTGGAGTAACCCACCTGTGATTTGCAATAAAATCAGAATTCACATCATCTGTATGTCAGAGAAGAGGCTGGAGGAGGGTCAGTGCTGCGTGCTCTCAGGAGCAGGTGGAACGACAGCTGCTTCTTTTTGCAGCTTTTGCAAATAAAATCATACCTGAGATGGCCCTGGAATCTGATAGAACACACCATAACATTTATAATGATAAAAGGAGAATAAATGCATCTAAGCCACTGATGTACATCACAGAGAACATTAGACACACACCAGTTGGCTCTAATGCAAGTATTCACGTCTGTACCATAGGTAAATAATTCAGGCACAAGCAAGAACATCCAACTGTAACAACAAGTAAGTAATGAAATCACGTGAAGCACTTTGAATGGGCTCAGTTGTAGTGACACAGAGGCCAATAAAAAAAAAAACGCTACTTGCTTTTAGCATATTTCATATTTCCAACGTGTATCCTTCCCCTCCTGTCTCCCATAAGAGTACCCTAAACAAAACAGCTCTGAAAAACGATCCACAACCCACCTGGAAGAGCTGGAGCTGTGAGAACGTTGTGATTAATTTAATTGCTGAAGCACCCAAAGGACAGCAGAGCTGCTGCAATGCATGCTCCCAGCCCAGGGCTGCACAGGAAGCACGAGAAGGTGTTTGTGTGTTTAAGGGCCCCTGTCTTCTGCTGTTTGATTCAAGACACTACTTGCTCACAGCAGCGATGGCTTGTTTTTCAGTTTTTAAGACATTTTGCCAGCAGGGCCTGTGTTTGGATTGCCCAAACGTACAGGGAGTGCTTGCTGTACCATACAGACGTGCTCCAGATCATTGCTGAAGACTACCTCAGCCCAATATATTTTTGGTTATGGAGATTTTTATCACAGTCCTATACATGCATATTTTATAAAGCAGTCCTGGAGGACACAAGAGCAGGGCTCAAAAGGAATTAGCCAAATTCATGAGCAGCAAGCACCTCAGTGAATATTAAAACCAATATAGTGTATAAGCAACCTCCAGTTCAAGGACCACCTACACATCAGCTCCGTGCACTGGCAGCCTCATGATGGCTGGGATATTCTATGGCAGAGAGAGCAACTTCAGGACGAAGGTCTTGCATTTCCACAACTTATAACATAGTTAAAAAATAAATTACATCAAATAAAAGTTTTATCATTTTCCTCTCCTCTTGTGCAATATCCCTCAATCCTCTGCGTAAGCTCAGGGTTTCAAGGTTGCGTGTCCTTTAGAAGGGGGTCTGTCTTATTTATAAGATTGTAAAATCTTATGAAATAACAGGATTCACTGCCCCAAGTACAACAAATACATCCAGCAGCAAAACACAATACCGGATCCAGTCACTTGGTACTTCGAAGCAATCCCCACCGCACTGAGTTGCCATAGCATCTGCTATACCAGTGCCAACACATAACATTCGTATGATGGCAATTAACCATCCAGCCACAGCCCGCACACAAACCTCCCATGAACAGTTTCACCCCAGTTGTGTTTCTTCACAGTCTCTTCAGCAGTATTCTAGGAATCCAAAGTACATAGGCTAAAACTCCAGCATCTACTTAGAGTCCCAGCTTTGTAATTTTTTGCACCATTGCTCACGCTGGATTTGCAGCTCTGCATTAGGACATCTAGTGGCTGAATAATTCACTGGATATATCCACATATCTGAATATATTATTTAGATTTCCTGTCAGAAAGCTCACATCTACTTTTCTAAAGCTTAGTGAGACTTACTTGAGAGCAGCTCAGGATTTCTGCGTTATTCTGCTCTGCAGTATCACCCCAACTCATTGCTGGATACAGTACTGTGAAGGGTGAGCACAATGAGAGCGACAGGTATATATGCAAATTTCTACTGTATCTTTCATCAGGATATCACAGTAGCACGTTCACCTCCGATCCATGATGTAGTCTTACCCTTTGCAACGTAGGTAACTCTTCTTAGCTTTGGTTTAGGAAGATTTTTCCTTATTCTACATTTCAGTAACTTGAAGTGAGACAGTGTTGCTCTCGACTTTTGTGTTATCAGTGTTTCCACATTAATAACAGATTATAGAAACTCTTTCATTCCAAAGGATAAACTTCAGCCTCCTCAGTGATGGGAAAAAAAAAATACACCTTAAACGAAGACCATGATGTTTCTTTAAACAATTCCATCCCACTTGCTTTAAAGTGAAGTCACCATTTAAGCTGTCATAAACCATTATTTCTGATGAGTTAAAATCTATATTATTTTAAAATTGATTAATCTAAGATGAAATACAATAAAACTATTTCCATTTTCCTGTGTTTACTCATTCCAAAAATCGACAGACACCACAGAGCAAAGCTAACCTGAGAAAAAGCAAAACACTGAAGTGGTCGGCTATGCATCCCGATAGGAAAATGTGGATTAACACGCCAAGGGGGTGATGAACAGCTGAACTTCACTAATTGATTTTAAAAATCGTAAGACCCAGGCATTTAGAAAATGTCATAATCTTAATACCTAAATCACTCCTAGATTTGTAATTTGGAGAAATCAGCTGCACTTGAAATTCTACCTGCAGCATTTCCTTCAATTGGGCAAAGAAGAATTCCCACTTCAACATTATTATTTTATTTCCATGCCCTTTTAGATTTCTCCACATAAATTAATACTCTGATCCCACCTACATTCACTTGTCGCCCATCCAGGCATTTTTGTTGTGGCAGCAGCTGGATGACAGGCAAAGGGATATTCAATACGCCCTCACCTCCACGTAAGAGCTCAGACTGCAACAGAAAGCACACGTCGCTGGTACTCCCCATCCTTTCAAGTCACTCACTAGGTATCTGTTCCAGATTTAACATCTGGGCCCAGATCCTCCTGTCTGAACTTTTACTTGGAATGGGAGGTGCATGACAAGAAACAGATGATGCAAGGGTGAGATGTGCGTGGATTAGAAAGTGTGCTTTGAGAGCAAAGAAAATCAAAAGCAGCAGGACATTAGACAAGTAATTCAGTAGTTTAGCTACTTGTAATCTGTGGTTAAGAAAGAAAAAGGTTATACATTCAAGCAGTAAGAGACTATCTGAGAGATTCTTCAAAACATTGCAGGCTTTGCTGTACAGTTCAGACCTGGCAGGGATGCTGCTGTCTGTGACAAGAGGGGACCTACAGGGCAAGGGACAAGAGACACTGGGCAAGTCTGCTTCTGTTCTGCCAGCACAGAAAAAAAAGCGAGTGACACGTCTAGCTGTTTCAGCCTCAGTCAGAGGTAGAGTTTTCTCAAAAGGCCATTACTGAGTAAGGTCAGAACCTTCTCACCAAGTGGGAGGTTATTGCCACCTTTGTTCATCCAAACTCACAGAGCACTGAAATGCAGAATTCACCTTCCTCTGGCAATTAACAAGCGAAGGCTGAGATGTTTGGTGACTGTGTGTGATTACAGTCCAGCCATGAAACACAGATGGATGGAATCACACATTAGACAACAGAAGCACACGAAGGCACTTCATAACTGGAGAGCTGAACTTCCCCCTCACTCCTCCCTTCCCAAAAGGAAAAAAAAACACCAAACCCACAAACCAACAACAAAAAACCAAAAACCAAATCCAACCTGAAAATCTCAGAAAATGCTTGTACTGAACCTGGCAAAGAAAGGTCATCAGCTAACAGTACGGTAAGAGGTTAACGCTCCGGAGCAGGGTTAATGAGCCGATCTGAGCTTTACCCTGGATGTTGCCACATGCTTCCTGTGAAGCACGAGGTGCTTGGGGAAAGATGCTGAAGCAGGCACCAGTCGTTTCAATTGCAAACGTGTTTGGCTTGATTAGGGACACTTCACCCGGCTTTGGACTAATCGCACACAGCTCCTGCCTCCCCCCTTCGCTAACCGGTGTGCTGAAGCCTCGCCGTGAGTCATGAGAAATGGGAGATTATTTTTACCCCAATTAAGTACAATTTTGTCAGGACTGGTAATACACTGGTGCCACATTATTAAGTTACCCAATCGTGTCTCTGAAATGGCCACATAATAATGACTTCTCAGTAACCAGAGGAAAAGGAAGAAGTGAACTCTGCATCATAATTTTCATTGCAATCTCCAGCACAAAAGCAGAGGACATTCACCTACTAACTACAGTTCTGAGTTATTCGTAATTAGTCACACATCATGAAAGGCAACTGTTTGATGATCTCAGGTGTGAAAGAGAAGTAGTTCCTTAACTATGAAAACAGCATTTCAGCTACAAAGAGAAACACCAGAAGCACACTTTGGTGCAAGCGACACCATTTTCTGTAAAGTGCATGTTTCAGCTTCAGTGCCTTCTCCTATATTAATGTTTTTTATCCAGTTCTTAAATGCACAGCAGAACAAGAAACTGTAATAACAAAAAATTGACTCTCAGTCCTTTAGACTAAAGGTGAAGTTTGACGCTGAGCAGCTGGCTGTGGATGTCAGCACCTTTTGGCCCCTCTGCCCCAGGTTCTCATTCCCACTCTCACTACAGAGCAGCAGACTTGCAGTGGATGGCAAAACAGACCTAAATGAAATATAACACTCAGAAGGGGTTTTCTTCAAGTTGGATTAATTTCTTGATGTGGTTCACCACATCACACAAATGCACAGTGCCAGCAGCGGCACGTGGGTGGGAATGACAGGTCTGGGCCATGAAATCCTGCTTAATGATGTTGCCTCTGAATATAACTGCAGCCTGAAAGCCTGCCACCCACAGTCCCCTTCAAACCCACCTGTACAAGTCACCGCTCTCACACTGCTGGCTGATTTAACAATTCCTCTTTGTGGGAGAGAGAGGAAGCTATCTCCACATCAATAGTGTAAAAATGATAGGAAAAAACTTTACTGCAGTGCTTTGCAGACAAGTTATGCGCTAATGCCATCTATTGTAATGAGGAATAAGTTGATTTACTACAAGGGAACACACAGCTAAAAAGGAAAATCCATGCAATTGTCATTTTCTAACTTTTTTGGTATATGAACCCCTAAAAAACCATTTCCTTCAGGCTATGGACCCCTAAATCACAAGTTTAAACTCATCAATCAGTTAATTCTTCATGGCTACTTTTAATGACACCATCACCCTACGAAGAACCAGTTTGCGGGCTCAGAGGGGCCTGAATTACTGCACAGCAGCAGCTCAGCCTGTGTGTTCAGGAAGGGGTACACGCGGTCCTTCAGCATTGCAATTACAGGATATTCCTACATCAGGAGAAGCACAGCACATGAAGGTGTCACTGAAAGTCCTCCAACAAAGCAGCTTTCGTGACACAAGCCCCCATTTTAAAGCTGTAGTTCAGCTTCCTTTTTTATGCGAGTTCCCATAGAACATGAATGAGAGTTCACTGGTGGATAGTGCCAAACGTTCTGATGTTTTAATAAGAGAGTTTTATATCCAGCATAGAAGCTTTGCTATATTTTGTTGAACCCATAAGTTTTCTGGCATATTTCCCAAAATAACAGATTCAGATAGCCCCACAGGTTTTTTGCTCCTATATAAGTTTTACCGAGTTTTATTCCTATTACTAGTATCCAATAATAAGAGCACACTGCCCTATCAGACACATAACACTCATGCAATGGTAGCAGCCACAGTAAATTCTGCAGCATTTTTCTGAGCTTTGTAATCCTGGGCTAACAACTCTATCCAGACTCACACCCTGTTTACATTCTGAGAAGCAGAACTGTTACAAGGTAGAGGGAAAAAAAATACATGGTCAATATTGTTCATGTGATGGGATGACTCCCTCTGTCTCAAAAAAGAAAGTAATTCATGATAGTAGACTCTCTGGGGTCTGCCCAGGCATGAACATCTTTTTCTCCCCTCCCTGGAACATCTTCAGCATCACATTTAATCAGGAAATCTCTCAGAAATTAAGCTAATGTACTCAAGTAGTTTACAAAAAAAATTCTGCATATATACAGAAAAAAGAAAATGGCATCAATTGTTTTAACAGGCTGTGGCGATAGCGTTCCCATTTTCAACTTAACCCAACGGTCCTCGCCTCTTCTGCACAACGCCATCAATACTGGTAAGAATAACTGCACTCTGGCGCTAAAGCTAGCAAACCTGCCACATGACCTCCCCATCTAATTTGTCTTGGGTCCACTTTACCAGATTTGTGCAATTTAGCTGAAGTGAAGATGAATCCCACTGTACACCCCCATCAGCCTGCAGCGTTTGGAGGCTGCTTACTGGGATGAACTCTGTTATATTCATCAGGCGTGGACAAGGAGAGGAAAACACTATCCTATACTTGCATTGGATAATAACAGCACAATGTTTAGCGTACATTTTGCAGCATCACAGAAGCAATCTATAGGTAGGGACGGAGAACAGAGCCTGTCTGTTCAGCATTTCAATAATCCCTTTACTATCAAGAAAAACATTGCTTCTTTTTCAGATGAATTAACCTATTCCCCCTGCCAAGAACAGTCCGTATAAACACTTCTCTGAGGTTTGACATAGACATTACGGTGAAAATTGATAAAAGGAGTTGGCTGCACAGTAGTAAACCCTCCTGCAAGTTGTAACAAGCACTATGTGTTTTTTTACCACCTCCAAAAGATTCCTCAAGTCAGTAATACCACAGTGACACAGAGCAGATTGAAACACAAACGGGGCCCCAGGTGTGATCAGAGCAGTCCCTATATGGACAAACCCCCCCCAGTGACAGCAAATCTGCCTCCATGGTGTACAGACCTAACGGTTCACAATTCAGAGACTGGGCTACACCAGAACGCTATCGACAGGAACGCGAAATGACATCAAACACGAAATGACATCAAACACTGCATCACCCATCAGACTCCTGGCTGGATCCATCTGCAACATCAACTTTCCTGGGAAGCTTCCAGCTGAGCTGGAATCAAGGTAAGGAAGCAGTGCTAAGAGACAGCCAAGAGAGGTTTGAATACGGAGCAGCACCAGCTTGGACGGAACTACATCAGTGTGTGGGCAGGTGCAGCCCAAACCCCCCGTGTCACCGGCCGCCGAGCAGCGGTGTCCCTGCAAGGAGAGAGTCCGGGAGACAGGCGAGCAGTGCCCGAGCCGGGCAGCAGAGGGAAGCAGCAAGCGCCGTAACACCGACCGGCCACCGGCTGGCAGGCACTGAAACTTAATTATGTTCTCAAACAAAATACAATGAACTCTGTCATAAGTAATCACACAAGAGACCGTGAAGTCAGCAGCTTAGCGGAAGTGGCCTTCTATGAAAGATGAAGTAGAATTTCCTCTGGCTTCAGGGAAAACTCGCTGAGCATTGAGAAGAAAGGAGCGAATGCAGAGGTTTTTCGCTTTACTTAGACCTGACTCCATCTGTTGGTGCTTTACCAGGAAAACTTACTAAAAATAAAAAAATTTCCTCTAATCTTGAAGGTATCTTAAGGATTTAGAATTACATCTGCTTTAGTACATGAAAATACATCCCTACTGTCAAGTGTTGGCAGATAGACAAAGGAGGAAATATTTTGCTTACAATATATTTGTAGTGACCAAAGCAAGCACACTTTATGTTGTATTTGGGTGCAATTTACCTTGGCACAGGAAAAAGCATTACATATAACTCACCTTTGTTATGATTTGGGCCCTTTTCTCCTATAGTTCAAGTATTTGTCATTGCAAAAAAAAAAAAATCAGAAGAATTGATTGCATTTAATCACACACAATTCTTTCGCTTTTATAGCAGGGAACAGAGCCTACAGAAATGTTTCTTACAAGCAGATTACAACTCCCAAACAGGTAACAAAGACAGTTATGACTCTGCAAATTGTATTTCAACCTAGGCAAAAGAAAATGTAACTCTCCTGCTCCCACTTTGCTTCTTCAAAGAATGCTTCAAGGTCAAATATTCCCTCAAAATTCACAGATAACTTACCCAAGGTCATCAGTGGTATATTTTTTCCCTCCTTGTTATTAGGAATTAAAGGAAGAAAGAACACTAGGACACTAGTTTGGGGCTGCAGGAAACCACTAACCTGGATGAAGGCTTCAGGACAGGCCAATTCATTCCTCCAAGTTCCATCTCCCTCCTCGTTTCTGAGGCTGTGTCACGTACTCAAAGCACTCTGCATGTGGGTTAGGCATCATCTTGCACTTTGCGCAACGCCTACGAAGCAAGGCTCCAGCTTTTGCTTGGAGAATCTAAGTGCGACTGTAATAAAAGTTCAGAGAGTGGGATATTGGATCGTATCAATTCATATATGACTTTCGTTCCAAAAAACGAGACACAACAAAAACCAGAGTTCATACGCAAGTACATAACATTGAGAAGTAAGGCACTTACCATGGAGGTTTTCCTTCAGCCTCCAGCCAGGGCACTTCACGCTGTGAGTCCTCTTTGTGCCTCCACGCGCAAGTAGCTGAAGTAGACAATTCCTGGATCATGCTATGAAGAAGATTTGTGAGGAAGGGAGACAGAAGGTGACAGATCAGGTAACAGTAATTATGAAGTTATTAGAAGCATACATCAGATGATAAAAACTTACAAGTAAATTGCTTTGAAATACAGATTTCTACTTTCCTCAACACTTAAGATAAAATAATATTAAATAACTGCTGTCTGAAGTTGGAACTAAAGGTTAAAGGACAGTAATTACTGATTATTTAAAGGGTAGTTGTAATGAACTAAGATAAAAAGACATGTCACAATTCTAAGCCAGATACCATATTTTTAGCGGGGAATGTGACTCCAGCCAAGTATTAACCGGAGACTGCGCTTCAGTTAGAAGCAAAGCTGTGACTTGTGACAAAGTTCTTACAGGAACAGAAAGCCTGCAGTGCTTCAGTTCATTGCACCATTTGTGCTGTCCCGATCAGAACACAGATGATGTTTAACAGGAAGTTTGTATGCCACATGCAGCTAAACACATACACACACATTTTAATAAATCCAGGTGTTTTGCAGAACAAGACATAAAACCAGTCCTCCCAGTGTTGTGTGATCTGCACTGCAAGTGATATGACCTTGCTATGAAAAAATTTTAAACCCAATCAAATTATTGTGTATTACATTATACCCTCAAAGCAGAACACCACATCAGGTTCTCAGAACATGATACTCTGCAAGAGAACAAACCCTATAAATTCAGGAAAAGAACTACACTGAGTGACTGCTTTCAACCTCTGATTTCAAAGCCAACATAGACAGGATATAAAGAACTTTCATTTAGCTTTTAAAAGCTAAAAAATGCATACAAAGGAATAAAACAAAGCAAGAAAAGCACTAAGATTAATACAAAAAATTATTCTCTCAGGAGATTTCTGTCAGGCAATTCAATGATTCAAAAATATTAACTTCAGCCTTGCTGAGTAAAACTAATCATTCTCCCTTAAACCAGCTGATGTCTGTTGCCTTTTCACCATTGTCATCTCTCGTTATTTAGGACATCATAGAACTAGCCTTGATTGTGTTATGGTGTTAAGAGAATCAAATCCCAATTTAGAAGATGCTTAGTCCTCGAAAACATTCATTATGTCAGCTTGCTCAGAGGTAGATGCCTGCTTTGATGTGTTGCTGTCTCACAGCTGCACCTTCAAAGACTAAAAACTTCCAAAGTTAGAGATGACTGCACCTAGTTAGCAACTCTGAAAATTTGGTTTAACATCGAGTTAGGCACACAGCCTCCTACAACTTCAGAAAGCTGGGGTCACAATGAGCCAACCTCTTCTAGGGGGAAACTGTTATCAAAAAATGTCCTCCCCTTTCATCAGCTATCAGCATTATCACTGTCTCAGTAAGTTCCATAACCACCAGTACAACACAGTTTCCTGTTGATCTTTGATGGAGAGGGTGAGGGAGAACAGGCTGTCGCCAATACGAAACTGGGGAATAGGAACGAGGACTGCAGAGTTCTGCAGATGGGAAGAGCAGGTGAGGCTCTGCATATTGCAGAGTTTTGCTTTTGCTACAGATAAGGCAGGACTCCCCATCCCTTGCCTGATTTCTCTAGCAGCAAGCGTTAAGTAGCACAAAGATAAGGAACCTTTGCCTGGCTGGGGGTTACTATTGATTTATGAATTCTGATATGTGAAGTTTAAATAAATTGGAGCTTTGATGGCATGGGCATAGAAGAGTGTGCTCAGAGAGCCGCCCAAAGCTTCTCATCTGCTTAACCACTCGGTACAAGCACAGATCTGATGTAAGGCACTGAAGAACTAGCTCCAAGTCGAAAATGCCCTTGCGCAGGATGCACTGTACAGTGCACAGAACATGTCTCTTCCCCCAGCCCCCTCACCCCCTCCAGCTGCTTTTGCAGAGCCAGGCAACTTCAGTCCTTTCATAATTTCTGAATTGCCAAGTGCAAACTGTGAGTAGAAGATACTGCTCGTGTTTTCCAAACCAGCCCACGACCTCAGAACTGCTGCTTACAACACTCATTTCTGATAGCACACACAGGCTTGGACCAAATCACCTCTTACCCACCCGGAGACAGAAGACACTGTACCCCCACTAAGAAACAGCCACAGACTTGCAGGGAGCTCCAGTGATCTTGTGTTCCACATCACAAGACCTGAGGTTCCATCACTAATGATTGAAAAGAAATGTGTAAACCCTTCCATTTCAGTTTTAGCCCATTTGGGGATCCATCAGCAGAGTCCATAGCTCCTGTATGCCTTCACAGAGAGCTCACCGGAGAACTTTCAGGTGCAGTAACTCCGGCCATTACATGATTAATGTCAGCAAAACAGTTCTCTACCTTCTCCCTCACACCAGATGAAAGACATTTATTACACTGTCCCTGTCCAGTCTGATGTTACAGAGATGCCAGACTAAGGGATCTAACCTTAGCTCTTCCATATTGTCATTTTAATTAAAGCCATATCCTGTAAAATACTATATGCTGCTGCAGCCCTGATAAGATCCTGTTATCAGAAAGGAGCAAATTTGTGATGCTATCTGGGCCAGCCCATGATTATCTGCCAGAACAAAAGGAAAGTTATTAAACAAACGCTGTTAGATCACTGTGGGAGAATAAAAACCATGCTCCAGTGAAATCCCTTATCTCTCTAGGGTCACACCTGCAGCATGCAGTCACTGCTCTGTGCTGAAAGCTAGAGCTGAGAGAAAGAGGAGTTGCTGGCTCCTGTTTTACTGTGGAAAGTTTTGTTCCCTTCCTGAAGTGTATTAGGAGGAGAAATACCAGCGTTAATATCAATTAACTCCTAGGAGATGATAGGTTCTTAAATACATTTTCAAAAGTCTAATTGAAAAACAAAGTGACTGTACTTGCTTTTCTAAATACAGCCATTACTTGTTAGGACCCAAGGAAGAAAGGGTTACAACGCCTCACTTACCTTTAAGGCTTAATGATCTCTTTACCTCGACTTCATTCTTTCACTTCTCTGACTCAGGCAAATGACTGTGCTCTCTGTGCAGCCAGAACAAACATTCAGCAACTCCAGATGAGGCAGAGCTGTGTCACAGCCCTGGATCCTCTCAGGTTTCTTGGTGTTGCAGGCACCAAACCCAACCTTTTATTTTTCAGATAACTAAGTCCCTGTGTGCATGGCCCATATTTCTGTTCTTCCAAGCAAGCACAGAGCTAATGCAACAGAGCAAGCTGGTGTGCCTGTCCCATTCCAGAACTCCACACTTGCTTCTCTGACTTCACAGCTACTAACAGACAAGTTCTGAATCAGGGGGAAAAAAAATAAATCAAAGTGCAGCCTGAGTATCTTTCTGATTTTTAATTACCCTGTTACTACATGAGTAGCAAGAACAGCACTACCACACTATTCAGCTAATTATCTATCCTCCTCTGCTCGGGAACCCAGACAAAGAGCTTCCACTGCTTCGGGAGTGGTGTTATCCAGGGTCTGTACTGATGATCGCAAACAGCTGAAGCACTCTGGCTTCATTAGTTACCATTCATCAGCTGAGCTGCAGCAGCTCTGTCTCCATGCTCTCCCCCCAGAATGCAATATTTTAACACCATCAGGTGGCTTAACACACACAGCTGCCTCTCCTTAACTACCACAGTGGGAAGAAGGCACCTGTGGGCCCTCAGCACAGCTCAGCTGGAGAACAGCTCCCTGTGTTCCTGGAGGTACTGCATACCCCAAGACAAAGAAATGAAACTCCCTTTCCTGGGAATGCAGCCCCTCCTACTGAACTTACGGGAACACTACAGCCTGTGCATGAGTGAAAAAGGGGGAAATCTTCCTTCTTTGCCTACCAGATCCCTGCTGGACCTCCTGCTAAGACTCTGATGTTTCCTTGATGTTTTTTGACCTTTGTGCAAACAGGAAACAGCGTCACACTGACACCCTGAAAGCACTGCTGCTATCCTGCAGCTGGCCTTGCCGGTCCCCGTGTCTGAGGCAACAAGGGGTCCTCTTCGAACCCATCTAACCTGGGTTGGGAGAAGTATTCCAACAAAATTTTTATGAATGCCTGATGAAAAGTCATTAGTGTTTGTCTCCTGGTGGTTCAGCGATGAATTGGGAAAGGCTGCTTTTGAAATTAGCGCAGGAATATCTGTACGCAGTGGTTGTTGGCAGCATTTGCTCTCTATAGCGTATCTAGAAGCCAGGATCTATTACAGTGACCCAGACTGGCCGCAGAGATGCGGTCATTACTAAAATAAGGCTGTGAGGAGCTTGCAGTTCTATTTTACTTAAATGGTTTGCCATTCTCCCTAAAATTGATTTTGATCTAAATAGATTTTTTGTTCACAGTCTTGGCTCTGGTATCTTTCCATATTTGACCAATTTAACCTTTATTTCTATGTGATCTAAGCAGTGCATGCTTTCCAATACCTGTCTTACAGCCATGAATGCTATCCTTCTCCTCCAATATTTTGCTTTGAGTCCCATCTGCACAACTAGTTTATTCCCTTTGGCATCCTAGTTCCTGTTGCTGGCACATCAGCATTTTGTTCTTAATGATCAGGTAGGGAAGAGAGAGAAAAAAGTCTTAAGATTAACATGCAACCCTTGTATTTTGCAGACACTCTTCATTTCCAAATCGTCTCAAAATACGTGTAATACAATTTGCAAGACAGGGCAGCCGAGTTCACAGACAGCCAGAAACTTACTAAGTGCCTGGAAAAGAAATCTCTTTGGTAGCATGCTAGCGGGCTGTGGTCAGTACCAGCTGCATCAGAGAAAGGTGTGAATGTTCCAGATTCCATTTGAACTTTAATTGCTGGTTCCAGTGATTTCTCACACTAATATTTTGTTTCTTCTTCCCTCACCACTAAATTTGTATTGTTGAGAAAAAGAAAGTATATTTTCTAATTTTCTCTTCAGCTGCCCCTAAATAATATTTAATTTTACTTAAATATTGAGACTGAATTTCCAACAGAGAAACACTTTCTTTCACTTCAACTAACTTTAAACCCAATTTGTCAAAATCTTCAACAAAAGCTTAATATCTACCCAAGCATCAAGAATTTCTTCATATTAAACTTCAACTGCTATGGCAAGGTGAGAACTCTGCTTGTGCTCGGCTCTAAATACACAAGTCACCTTTAATTTAGAAGTTTTTAAAAAATACACAGCTTCCTCAAACAAAAGAAGGGGAAAACACAGACAGATGAACCACAATTGTATATGGTATAATTAGCCAGGATGTTCAGAATGATATCTCCTCTTCCAAAAAGTACCAGGGGACCTCAGCAACTTACACCATCTGCTTTTGCTGTTGCAGTTGGCATGTGTGCACCTGGTTTAGAAAGCTGAGAGACAAAGACTTACATGTCTATCAGTAACAACACCTATAGAGAATTGTATTTTAAAAGATGGAAATAAAGAGTTAACAGAGAGAAAAAGGCAGGATGACATTTCCTCCCTCGAACTCTCTCCCGATCTGACTCCAGGATCGATTTGCGTGCGGCAGTTACTCATTTCAGCCAGGATCATTGGCTCATTGGACGGCTCATCCATGAAGCTGACATTTCCTCACCGTGGAACACTGTCACCAGCACAAGACAGCAGTAAAACAAGCAGCTCAGCAACGATGACAATCTGCCAGCTCTACTGCCAGCTCTGCTCCAAAAATACCGAGATTGTGTCCCTTCCCCCTGCCCCAAAGCTAGCAAAGCTGTTCTGAGCTCGTCCCGTGGATTTCCCCGGGTGAAATGCAGATGGACAGGGTACTGTACAGACCACAGCAAGCCTAGGAGATAATTACCCACTGCATGGACCAGAAGCAGCCCAGATAATTCAAAACTACTTACCCCTTCCACTATCAAAAATAAATAAATAAAGCATAAGCTGCTCCAATTCATTACTGTTTATTCATCCTTTGAGCGCACTCCACACAGCTGTTAAATGGCCAATAAATTCTTCCCCTTGCAGTGAGCAGCCCTCAAATTCAGAAGGACTGCCTTGGCAACTTTTCTGACAACACCTAACGTCAAGCTGGTTTTGCACAGAGGAACCGCTGCTTTGGACTGAGCTCATGATGCAATTCATCCCATTTCCTTTTTCCAGGAAAGGCGTGTACCAGCCATGTAAAGCATCCTGGGGAGCTACTATGGAGTAACTAGAAAACAAGGAAAACTATTGTCTTGACAGTTGTTTGTGCCAAGAAATGTGAAAGCCCACAGGCCTTTTAACAGGGTTTTATGTGACTGTAAGTGCTCTTGTTTAAATATAATGTCTTAATATTACATATCAGGATCATTTTAATAAGCATTTCCAACATGTCATTGTGAGCCTGGCTACTGACAGAAAGCATATTTGAACGCAGTTTTAAGGATATATTTGCTTCCTCCCATGAAGCCATTTCAGGACTATCAGCAGTCCATTCAGGAGTACACAAAGCAACAATAGGAACCTATACAGAATCTGTCTTTAGGATCAGAAAAGCAATTAACCACCCTCATTGCATCACCAGCTGAGGTAACGTGTTTACTATAAACAGGAGTGTGGCTAAACTTAAGGAGAAGTCCCTTTGATTTCTCATTTTTTTGAACCAGCCGTACAACACAGCTTTCTTAAAGCGTCCAAACTGATCTCAACTGCTACAGAGCAGCAGAGAGAAGCGCCAAAGGACAAATCGCTTTTTGAAACAGGTACGACCCCTTTGCCTGGCAGCAGCGTGTCTGCTGTGCTTGTGCACAAGATCCTAGAGCAGCCTTATTTACAAGCACTCGAATTTTCCTCCTGAAAACACAACCTTAGACCACAGTTGTTCCAGCATTGGAAACTAATCCAGATAACCTGCCGACTGCTTTATCTCTGTCTCTATCACTCCATCAGTTTGTTCAGAGCCGAATCAACAGCATCACAAGCGCTAGAAGCCTTCAGCAGGGCTGTCAGAGTCACTAGCGCTGACACTGTTGAACGTGGGGATGTGACATAAACAAAACCTGTGTCTAAAGGCAAGCCCATAAAAGGGAGAGGAAAAGCAGAGAGAACAATTAACAACGCTAAACAATATCAATGGCCAAGATTAAGAAAACATGGGTGAGAAAAGACTGGATAGTTGCACTTGGTGTTATTACCACCACAATCAAGAGTCTGGAAGAAGGAACAGATGTTCTGAAAAGTATCCATTTTATCCACCAATTTAAATGAAACCCTCTCTGGAGGGAGATTCACCAGCTCACTTAGGCTCTCTGCACCAGTTGGCTATTTAGTGAAGGAGGTGACATCCAATTTTCATGAAATCCATCTCGTGACTGCTAAGGCAATTCTTCATATGAACAGCTGAAATGGGTGCGACAGCTTTAAAGACAGAACAGAGACCCTTATCCTCATCCACAGGATAAATAATATGAAAACCCCGGGCTGCATTCTGCCAGAGACCACATTAATTCTGTCTGCTACCTCATCCCAAAATAGCCACGCGTTCTGGCACTCTCACAACACGGGAGACAGCACGCCCTGCTCGTTCACACTCCCAGCAAGCACCATGTGTTTCATTTAAGACCCTTAAATAAAACAGTAAGCCCTTCACCAAGCGTAGTTATTCTGGTGAGTTAGGAGAGCACAGACACTAAGCGGGGTTAAACGCAGCCATGTGGCGAGCACAGCACTGGTGTCAGTATAGATCAGAGGAGGCTCCGCTGATTCCTGTGGAACTAAACACTCATTTCAGTGCAAAACTAACAAACAAAAATACCAACAAATTCAGGCAGTGGAAAACTGTCATCAAAGGCAGGTTAGAGCAAGTCAGGAGTAACTCCCGCGACATTCATCAATTCAACTTTCCAAAGCTTAGCATTTCAGGTAGAATTAGCAGCAATTTTCTTTCCAATTGGCAGTCATGGATGCAAGGGGTTGGGTGCACAGGATCTCAGTTATTTCTGTATAAAATTTGAGATTAAGTCAGATTACATGTTGAGTTCATTACAGTTCATGTTTTTCCTGGGTAAATATCACTGCATTTTCTGCAAGAACCAATACAGACAGTTTATCTTTTTAGGCACAAATGCAAACACCCAAAGCCCAGTGATCATTCCAGCATAACTGGTACAAGTCACCTGCAAATTCGTCTGTTAATAGTGCTGTACAGGGAAGGTACATGCATTATTTTTTACAGTTCTCTTGAGCCATACTTTTCTACTGACTCTCAAAGGAAAAAAAAAAGTAGCAGGTAGTAATTTCTAACTGAGAGTCTCTAGAAATGCGAACTGAGTCTTGAGGTTTCCCTGTAAGTATTCAGTAACACAGTGAGTGGGCTGTCTTTAATTGCTCAGCATCTCATTTTAATAAAGCACAGTCACAAGATTATAACCACTAGAGTATGGGTGCCAATTCTTCACCTACCGTCAAACTACATATTTTGTTGTAAGAGAAAGAGATGAATTGACAAAAACCAAGTATTGCCAAGGTCTGAAAATCGTGATTCCCTAATAAACTAAAACTTCATAATTAAAGAACCCATTTAGCTTGAGTTTAAGGCAAAGTGAAAAAGATGGATGTCATTAAGGAGAGGGATAGGAAATAACTAGCCCAAAGACAGCCCAGAGATCACGAATTTCAGGTTTTAGTATCTGCATATATATTAAATGTATAATGTAACATATACAGAGAAAAATCTTAAATCTTGATGCATCAGCACTCAGTGCTGTGCTCATCCAATACTACCTTTTGCACCAGAGCATTCTGTGCAAGAAAGATTTTAATTTTCCATTGAACGCAGATGTGATGCTACACGAAGTGATAATGAAAGAGAGGCATAAAACCAAAGGAGCAAGACCGGTTCACTCTACAAATATCCTAACGCTCTCCCCTTTCATTCCCTTTCTCCCAAAAAGATTTGATTTCTGTTTGATTTCTATCTGTTCCATTCCACTGAAATGAAAACAAAAGAATTAAAAATAACCCTATGCACTAGCACATTACCTTGTAGAAATAATACAACTAAAGTTTGATAACAACAGCTTGTTGGACATGGTTAGCTACTCAGAGGATCAAGAACTATGCTTTGGAGTGAAGATGTGCGTTTTGGGTCATCCTTGCTACAGCAAGGAACTGTTTCTTCCCTTTTACACATGAGTGGGTATAAGCCTTTGGGGAATGTTAAACCCTGTCAAAACAAAGGCATGTAGATTTTTCAGAAACAGTTGTGTGAGCAAGTAGGACAGAATCTATAAAGTGTAAGCATGAGATAAGAAAATTCAGTTCGTGTTATAAAATGGAGTCAGAAAGAAGTCATGGATTTTGCCATATTTTGTGTGTGTATATACATACATACCCATGCCTATTTACTTGTTTCCTATTCACGATAACATACGTATGGGTGCACTCATAGGAAGTGAAGTCGTAATTCGCACTATGATTGCTGTAATGCTGTTGCAGAAAGCCAGCAGCAAAAGATAATCCAAATTCCTCGAGCCCAGGTCTCCTTAGAAGCTGGATCATGCCCCAGTTGTCGGTTTATTTTTTCCTGTTGTAAACCAACACAGCACGATCAAGGGAGTTACAGAGTGCTTTTGTTTGATATCTTCAACTTAAAGTTTTTTTAAAAAAACAAAAAAAAAACAAAACCAGAGAGACTTCACACAAACTATCCAAACATCTTTCATTAGTAAACCGCAGCTGGCTTCTGGCAGAACTGGTCCTTGCAGCGGTGTGCGCTACACGAGGCGATCTGCTTGACGCAGTGCTGCCAGCCTTGCCTGTCAGCGCCAGTCGACTGAACGTACTACGTTACTTTCCACTGCCTTTTATTTTGGTACATTTGCTTCCTATTTACAAATAATATAGTGAAAACAAATCTTTTGCCTGGTTACCCTAAGAACACCAAAGCTCTGGAACACTTTCGCAGCCAGGCTGCTGTGCCAGGTGTCTGTGTTAAAACGTTCACGCGAGAGAGGCTCAACCCTGTCGGATTCGAGGCACACCCACGGCACGGACCAGCACACGGGGCTCTTCCGAGAGAGCTCAGGCACGAAGAGCGCTGTTTCCATATGAACCATGGGGGGCTCCCATCTTCAGAGTCTCTGCCAGACCGCGATGTAATGGGAGAGTCTCATTCCCAGTGGCTGAGAGATCCGAGATAAATACAGTCTGTGCTTTTCAGAGCTGCCTACTCGGAGCCATTAACTGTGCCTGACTTCCTGCAGACCCGCTCCCCAAAACCAAACGAGATGAGACATATCTCCCTGTCATGATGGAGTGTCAATGGAGTAAAGATCCAGGAGGCAGCTTTTGATAGCAGACAAGCTTATTCATAAATTTTTCAGTAGCTATCATCAAAATTAAAACCAGTGTGGAATAATTTCAGAGAGGCATGAGAACTCGGGATTTTTTTCCTGGATAGTATAAAGCAAAAGTGCCACAGGAGATGCTTCTGACATCAGCAGGCATTTTAATTGCCATGAGTGTCTGTGGCATATTAAAAATATTATGAGAATGCTAATGCTTAACAGCCTGCAAAATACATTTTTCCCGAGTTTTATAATTCTAGATTGTAAATTACGAAACTGAGAATCCCCTCCCATTGAAACAAGATGCAGAGACGGGTGGGTATATAACTAGGTTCCAGCTGGGTGGCAATCCTGGGTCACCCAATGTAGACATGGACTGTGGTTGGAGACCAATAAGCAGCTGCCGAAAGCTGGCAGTGAACAGTAAAGCAACGGGGCCTGGATAAAGGCAGTCAAGGCTGAGCACCTTCTGGCTCCTTTCAGATGGGAGCATCTCACAGCCAGGACTGCACAGGCAAGCTCTGAAAAGCAGTTTCATCACATCACTGATATAGAAATCTCTGTCTAATTTTAATCTAATACGACAGAAAGGCTCAAAATTTCATAGTGAAAAACACTTGAAAGATCAAGTGCTGAAAACCCCTTAGCGAACACAACCATTTACTACGAAAAAACCCAAATATTCAGCACACAAAACCCAACAAAGAATCTACATCAGGTTGGACGTTCTACCTATTACAGAACATAGGAATCTTATAGTTAAATTCCTCTTGGCTTGTATAGCTTTGCCTCTATAACTTTTAAACCCCTGAAAGAACATAAAGTTAAAATTTTAATGGCATTTCAGCAGAACCTCTTTGAATTTTGTATTAGATCTCAATTTAGCCTCCGGTAAAGCCTTTAGAAAAAAAATTCTGATGCTTAAAAATGTAATAATCATGCAGGAACCTTCCAAAGTCAGCATCAAATAGAATAAAATATATTTTATTAATGATACAATTCACAAAATTACCAGTCCTGCCACTCTTCCCACAAGAGATACTTCCTCTGCTGTATTACAGTGCATACACATCAGCTACCGGTGTTTGTTCTGTATGATTTAACCTCCTGATCGCTTTGAATGCTTAACGAACTTGGGCACTTTCACTAATGATTGAAGAGACATTGGCCATAATAAGGACATTCTAGCCAGGAGTCTCCACTGTAGAGTCAGTAAGAGATCATTCTGCACGAGGCCAGCTTTAGCCTGGACTGGCACAGATCCAAAGGCGGAGACGCTGGCAAGATGCTTGATTTCAGCCGACCGGGTCGCTGTACGGAGAAGCAGACACCACCTGCTACTGAACCGCAGTGCCTGCTTGGGCCCGGTCTTGTAAACTTCTTAATAAAAATACTTTATCAAGGCCAGCTCACTGACATATTTAGTTGTTTTTTTAATGGTTTAGGAACCATTAGAACTCCGTAAGAACAATTCACACTGCTGATGAAATATTAAGCCCTCGTATAAATATGTTTAACAGAAAATGGCATATTGCAGAATGCGGCTGATACTCCTTATTTGCCAAACAGCTCTTGGGTTACTAGGCAGTGACGTCGGCTGTTTGTCTGGCCTCTGACAGGGGAACACAGCCTCACCAAGCTGGATTATTCTCCCAGTTAAATGTATCTTGGGTCCTACTCCTGTTCAGCAGAACTGACTTACTCTATATTGGATGCTGTCCACGCTGAGATTTATCATTTAATTATAACCAGGAACATTGAGTAAATCCCAGTTGCTTGGGGAAATTGCTTAACAGAAATGCTAGATTCTCAATAAAACACTGGGAACTTATTGCTTAGGCATCATCTCAAGGGCTCCCCCCTTCTTTCTTAGCTTTCTGTTTGTGATGGGTTTTCCCAGCAGAAGACAGGCACTAACACATTGCCAAATTTTGGATAGGAACAACAAAACCACAGCATGTTCCTCAGGGGTTCTAAGGGTAGAGCTGAGCCATAGGCAACTCCTGTCTAAGCAGTTCTGAAGAAACTGCAAAAACAAAGACTAAGTTATAAAAAGCATGAGAGCAACCAACTGCCCAACAGGATGAAATATTCAAAGTTTTCCCCAAGCTCCACCACAAGTCAGAAAGACAGAGTTATCATGGGAACGATTCTGAGCAGTTTCTGGCTGTTGCACACCCTGGTTATCGTATGCATAACAGCCTGCAAACATTCTCCGTGCATGATTAGAGCAAACAAACAAAAAATTAGAAAAGAAAAAGACAGATATACAAACATTTACACATTGAATGTCAAATTTGAAAGAACAAGGAAGCCTTTTCTTTCCCCCACGAATACTTACAAAGCTGCAATTACACCCAATTGCAGTTTATAATATCACTTCCATTGTCTGTTTTTCAGGCATCACTTTCTATGGGTTTGCAAACTGTGCTACAAAAAAAATTTAAGGAGCTATAAAGTATGAGAACAATTAATCACAAAAAATATGCCAAAAACACAATTAAGAGATTTTGTTAATTTAAAGCATGACTGCAACCAGGTCAATCCAAGATATTGTAGTTAAATATTTGTCCCTAGTTTCGCCATCTCACAGCTGCAGAGTCAAAGGATCTGCTACAGCTTTTAAAAACATCATCTGACAGACCAGAATCATAGACTCTCCCAATAATGTACTTTAGGAGGGACCTCTGGAGGTCACCTTGTCCTATCCCCTGCTCAAAGCAGGGCCAAAACATGAGGCTTATGGTCCTAACTGGTGATCTGATGAAAATTAGGCTGATTGCATGGTTTGACCTCAAGATACAATAGATTGGAGGAGAGTTTTATTGTCTCTTACTCTTGGAGCTTCCAATATCAAAGAAGAAATCAGAGTTCCTTGCTAAAAAGTTTGAATGACTCTTCTGAGAACTGCAGTCACTGAATGTATAAAAGAAAGAGTGAAAATTTCTCCATTTCTCTCTCCAGCAAATGGAGAAGAATGTAGAGTTAAGAAAAGGAATAGAAGACAGGCATACAGGGGAGAAGGAAATAATTTCAAATCCTCCAAAGGAGCTAGTACTTCATACTGCTAGAGCCAAGAGGCATCAAGACACAGAAGAGTCAGTCTCAAATCGGGAAGTCCAAGCAGACTCGATGCATTCATATTCCACACGTGCTCTCTGCATGCTCCTCACTTCATCAGTAACATTTCTGTGAAAGGCAAGGCCACATGCTGGTAAGTCCCAGAGTATCTTCTATCAGTCTGGGCTGCAGGAAAACATCAAAGCAACAAGCGTGCTTGATGACTAAGTAGGTTTGGCTGAAGAAATCATGCTTTTTTTAACTTTGTTGTGATAATATAATTTAGCTCAACAAAGATCTCTGCTGAAAGCCTGACAGTACATAGGAGGCGATTCACAAATACAACTCTTTCACCATTGAACGCATCCCTCCGTGGGCAATGCTCTTGCTTGCTTGGAATCCAGCTTGTTGGAAGTACTCCCTTGGGTGTTGATACCTTTGTTTGCTTTGCTAAGCCTTATATAATGCATTTACTCCTTTGGAAAATAGGTAAAAATCAGGAGGTGGAATAAACAGTCCAGTCTAACAGCCGGAGATGTACCTTACTGCTTTACTTGACCAGGAAGTGGCTTTCAGACAAGACGACACATGGAGTAGGTGAACTTGCATTCCATGTCTTGCTTTGTCTTACAGCAACATAAATCAGAAATTCAAGTCATAGTCAGGAAGAAACTTAATTGACTCCAATTACAAATCTGCAATGCTTTCACAAGCTGCCTTGCATGTGGCAGACCCTAATCCTTCATTCGGAGAAGCTCTGCAAGGCCAAAGGCACAGATGAGATTACAAGGTCAGGGCTCTTGGCGAGCTCAGTCTGAAAGACACTCAGTTGGAAGCAGATGGTCCTGTGTAAAGACCAAGCGAGATAAAGGGGACTATTGGAATATAAATGCTTATTATTCAAGTAAACAGATGGGTAGGTCTTTGCCAGATCAGGGCCATTTGTAAAACATTTTGGAATTTTATAAAGCCTGAATTCTGCATGATAGAATGAAACACTAAATACCTTTCAGAGCAAGAGAGCTAAAAGGAAACGTTCTTCTCCACACAGGTTATTAAAGAACAGAGATGGTGTTAATTAAGATTTAAAAAATACCTATTGTACTGGAAGGAAGACTGCTTTGTAAAAAACTACAAGTTCATTTCCATTCTGACCCTTGAATTTGATGGCCTATGCAGTTTGCCATCCAGCACAACTTCTACATGCAAACTGCCATGGTCCTCAGCCAGGCACTTGTCAGAAATGAGTTTGACAAGTTCCTTTTCTCTCCAGAATGCTAGTCTGATGTTCACACTTAATACATTGCTCACAGTGTCTCCTAGAGAAGATTTAACACACAGAAATGTCAAATTGTGCTGCTACTTAAAGCAAGGGAAGAAACCTAAACGTGGCATGTAAAGCATTGACTATTTATTAGCTGTCATGATCCACCATTAATACAATGCTGCTTTGGGTTATTTTTTCTCTTTTAAAGGAGAGAGAAGGAGGAAAAGTGATCCAGATTTGGATGAATTGAAGCAATTCCATTCTGTGAGAATAACTCCACTCAAGTGTAAGTGCAGTTGTGGAATTTTAAGTGGGAAATAGAGATCTCCCATAAATTTCCCTCAATACAGTCAGAGCCCATTTTAGATAATTAAGACACGAGCCTTACTATTTTCTTTGAAAAGACACAGAAGGCAGTGTTACACATTCTAACTGGAATTAAGTTTAAACCTAAAAGTAATGTAAAAATGTTTCAGACTGACAGATCTTGGATGTTGGCTCACATATTCTGAGCCCATTTTTGGAAGATTTGCTACCATACATTTTAAAAGCTAGGAAATTCATTTTTTTTTGTAGCTGACCTGGAGATTCTTGCATTTTTCAAGCAGTTTCCCATCACATATTGATTATTAATCAGTATTACATATTATCATTCAACAAAGTTTCCATCCTGCTAATTCATAAATCCCACCCATTGATCCCTTAATGATTAAACCACCAGCATGTGTACCTCCAGGCCCGGAGCAAAAATGATGAAAAACAACAAAGGGGCTTAATTAGGCATGATTGTGCCTGTAGCTCAATAAAAACGCACAAACAAGGAACAAATATCATTATGGGCTTTTCCCTTCACAATTTCCTTTCTGTAAAAAGCACCAGCAAGCCAGGCCCCTGTGGCGGCTCATTAGAGTAAGTGGTTAAAGTGACAAGTTACAGTTACGCGGAGGACCCTGTACCCGACTATGGGAAACTGGGTTGTTCCTAAAGACGTTCATGTGGGTGGGCAGTTACACCTTGGAATTTCAAGGGGAAATATAAGATATGGGGAACAAAAGGATCGACAGAAGTCAGTTTGTTGAGCAAAGAAACTCCTAGGCAGTATCACAAATTGCAACACCACCGTCAAGATTTAATGAGCATCTGATGACGACAAATCTTGGCTCCAGACCTGAGCTAAAGTAATTCATTATTAACAATATACAGTGGCGTGGCTCAGCACAATAAATATTCTTCTCTTCTAGTTAGTTGTTCCTCTACATTCCCTTTTCTTTCACGCCTTGAGAGCCACTGCACTAGTTTAAGTCAGAGGAGCAACGGAGAGGTGATGCAGCCTTGATGATAGGTAGGGGTAAACCC
Source organism: Pterocles orientalis (assembly GCA_011057875.1). Lineage (NCBI taxonomy): Eukaryota > Metazoa > Chordata > Aves > Pterocliformes > Pteroclidae > Pterocles > Pterocles orientalis. The sequence continues at coordinate 347,172 of WKFP01014257.1, forward strand.
GAGTATAACCTCAACCCCTGTGGCTACACCCACGCTTTCTATAAAGGACAAAGCGTTTTACCCATTATTTTCATTTCTGAGATACCAAATGAAGTCTCTTTTACTGTGCAGCTAATCCTTACACTGTCGTGGAAAAGAGATACGTTTTTGTCACTTCCTCATGCTGATAAGACTTGTATCAAAGTTGTGGGGGAATGAATTGCAATTTTTCAATTTAAGAGACTGCTCATATCAGCCAGAGTCTTAGTTAAACAAATCCCCTGTGAAACAGGAGATAAGGCACAACATATTTGTGTATTAAATAGATTTGTTTCCTGTGCTGTACGCGGCAAATAAATATATCAAAACTTCTCCCAGTGTTCATTGATAATAACTTACTAAATAGTGCAATTAACGTGATATCCAGCCAATTAGGCTGAAGCAACTGTTTGCTTTGGTCTGCACTTAATGTTGATGATAAGGTGACAAAGATGTCTCCAGCACTATCTCTAGAGCATTTACTTGATCTCCACAGCAATACTCTGCTGCCGGCATCTGTCAGGGTTGAGCCCTGCCTACGTTAACAGAGATACAGCACAGCAGTCACAGTTCCCACAGATACGCTGTTGTCCATTTACTGGGCTATACTTGCCTTAAATCTATTTTTATTCCAGTGTATTATATCTTTGTATGAGTTTGTCTAGCCTGTTACAAATTAGTTTAAAAAAAGACAAATTACTTCTAATTGAATATGGCTGAAGAACTTGGTGTTACTGTTTGCCACAAAGATTCAGACAGAATCTGTTTTCCCTCACCAAGGTGTTTACCCTGCTACTGAGAACAGGATTCCAGGCTCCTGTTCCCAATGCTTCTTATTTCATGTATTACAGCGGAAAAAAAAAATTGCATTAGACTTAAAGGGAGTAAACGTTAGAAAGCAGAAAGTTAACAGACAATTCTGTGGTACTGCCACATGCTACTAGAATCCTCCTGTTTCTTCACTGCAGTCAGGGAGAGAAGTCAACTGTATGATACGCCATCAAGTGGCTTACCTGCATGCTTTGTATTGGCTGGGGACAGGGAAATTATTACAGCTTTGTGAAGCATCCAGCATTGTCTGCTGTCAGAGACCAGGCACAGGGGCACACAAATCATTCTCCTGTTCCATTCTATCTCCCTTTACAGCACTTGGTTTCTCAGCAATAGTCTGGCTCTTCCATTTCAGTCCAAAATGAGAGCCTTCAAAGCAGTGAAGTATGTCAGGAAATTGTTGAAAGGAATGGACACAAACAGAGGGTAGGTGTCTCCTTAAAGCACAGCTAGGGCAAGAAGATGTGCAGATTCAGGCATTGTTCCTTTTGAATGCTATGTGGACAATTTTATTTCAATCCACTGATGGAAAGGCCCATGGATGTTAGCGTTCAGAGGTTTATGTGACCTTGCAGAGAGTAAAAGATTAGATTATTGCAACTAATAGTATGCAATGTACACACACTGAATGAAAATCCATAAAATGTACCTCCGGTCTCTCCCTAAATCAATAACCAAAGCAAGCTATTGATAACTTTAGCCCACTGAGTTCATAGCATAGAAGGCTTCCAAATATGGGGACTGCAGCAGGTATAACCACCTCCATTTCTAGTGAAATAGAACCGCTTCATCCATATTATCTTATTGCTTTAAGTCTCCTGCAGATATCCATTGTGACCTTTAACAGTCTGATAATCCATGCCAGTGAGTGACACATCATCCATCAGTTTCCTGGTAAATGCTGATCTAGCAAATGGGAGCAGGCAGACGCTGCCTCTGGCCTGAACGTTTTTTCACTTCACTAAAAGAAAAAAAAGAAACCCTATAGCAACACCCAGGCAATGTTGGTGAAATGGCTCAACATGCTGGAAAATATTATTGTTATCACGTTGTTCAACGTGTCTCCAATATTGGTGTCAGGGACAGTGAGCTCACTGAATAAATTAATGTTGTCCCAAATTGATCTGAAGACCAAGAAGTCTTCTAGGCTGGGACTGCGTGGATGTTCAAACCTAGCTACAAATAATGCCGTGTACTTGTCCTGCACGAGAGAGACCCTGCACAAGGCTTTTGCACCATTTAGCTCCATAGTGCACAGATCATGCTGTCAGGGTGGCTTCCAGCTCTTCATATACACATGCACATTCGCTTTCTAACTACAAATCTGGCCATTTATGCTCTTATTAATGCCTAACCTGCAATTCACTCCCTTGTTACCTCTGAAGTTCAGTGGTAATTCTTTTGTGGATGTTTTTTCAGCTGTTCTAGCACCAAGCTGTTTAGAACTGATGTAGTTCAGGTTTCGCAAAAGCTGCGACTCCTGTATTAGGAATCATAGAACCACAGAATGGTTTGGGTTGGAAAGGACCTTAAAGATCATCAAGTTCCAACCCCCCTGCCATGGGCAGGGACACCCTCCACTAGACCAGGTTGCTCAAAGCCTCATCCAGAACAACTCATCGTGAACAACTAGAGGGGCTTTGTCACTATTTTTTTTAAAGTTATTTTGGTGTGGCTAGAATGATTTATTTGCAGTATTGTTGAAGGGCTAGATTTTTTTTTGAGACTTCCACTTTCTTTTGTTTACAAATTAAATCTTTCACAGTTACCCCAGTGTTATTTTTATTTATTTATATTTTCTTCTCTTTTCCTGGCTATTTAGAATAAACTGCTTTCCACAATCCTCAGGAGGAAATCCTTCAAAGCTAATGACTTTGTTAAAGGTTCACTCATCACAGTAAAATGTCAAACAAGGTACTTTAAGGTAGTAGAACTGGATGGCAAATGTATCTTCACATTATTATTTAGAAAAAATATCCAACAAACCACACCTGGAGGTAGGTCTGTACATTCCATGCATTTAAATGTCATTCTTGTCCATTTTATGTCAGGTTGGATATAACAGGGACTCTACCCTCATGAGTTAATAGAGCTGCTTCTGGAACTAAATATTGTTTTTCCTTGGAATAAATCATCAGGGTTAAGGTTTTTATTTATTTTTATATAACCACTCATGTCTCGGGACACATCTCAGCTAGCTAGTGTAACTGCTAGTTTTCCCACTTAATGACCCAATGAGAAATAATCTCACAAAGATGTATTCCAACACCCACATACGCTGGACAAGCAACTTTCTCGTGTGCAAGCACCGACCCACATCTGCCTCCAGGCATCCAGGCATATACGCATGCAATGCTCTCCTTAAAACGGGGTGAAAAACCAAAGCCCTTATGGATCGCTAAGAATTTTATAGCATTCTTTGTAAGAGTTGAATTTTAATCCTAATAAGGTGTTGTATACATATCAGTTTATATTTTAGTTATAATATGGAACACCCAAGAAAGGGCTTTGAGGACACGTAAGAGACAGAAGCTCAAGGGCACCTTTGCTTGGAGGAGATAGGAAAAAGCTCACTCTGGCAAAGCTTGGCAAAGCTACAAGACCTGTTGTTGTCACCACAATACCATAAATTTCTTTCTATGGTGATGGCACTCAGGTGATTCAGATTTCATAGATTTTACACCAATATTCAAGTTGACTTATGAGCATTGCCTTGGACCACCTGAGTCTTATACACAACTTACATTCTACTTTGCAGCCTACACCCACACCAGAGCTCTGCTCTCGTACAGCTGTCTAACAGCAGTGATGTACAGAAATCCTCTCCCATCATCTCCTTTCAGACTTATCCCCAGTTACAGGCTACAGACACGGGAAGTCAGGAACCCCAGAGCCCAGTATAACACAGCATGTCTAAACTCAGATGGAATTGTGACCAGGCAGTGTTAGACTAAGAGCTTTTCAGCGGGCATGGTTTAGGAGAAAGAAAAAAGGCAGGATGGAAAAGCAGGGCTTTAGAAATCCCCTTTTCCACGTTGACACTATTGGACTGTTAAGAGCACGGCTACTCACGCAGTTTAGATGGCAAGCACCTAGTGATCCAAACACCTTGTCACTTTGCAGATCTTCAGATTCAGAACTTTGCTACTTGAACTATTTCCAAGCTGAATATAACTGAAGTTAGTTAGTAATTAAATTCCTCAGCATTGCATGCAAGTGTAATGTGTTAATAAAAAAGTAATTGCACCTTCATTGTTTCGGCAGGTTTGGCTTAATTACATGGCAGTTATATTTCTCTCTACTTATTCACTCTCAGCGAGGGCTCTCCTTACCATCTGCTGATAATTAATTAATATATGCTAAATGTCCTACTATATTATTAAATCTCATTTAGAAGTGTCCTTAGTATCTTGGTATAGGACTGCCTATATTGCAGGAGAATGAGCTGGGACCTTGCCTTGTATTTAAATAATTTAGATAAAAGAAGGCTCGTTAATGAAAGAGAGGTGTTATCTTTCCCTCTAGAAATGAGCAAAAGGGAAGACAATTATTCCAGAAATGTAATGAAAATTTGGAGATTTCCCAGAGGTAAAATTTATCTAAAAATCCTTATACACTACCAGATCTGACAATTCTTCTGGCTGATTGAAGGCAAGCCCAATAATTGTAATGTTTGTGTTGCTCTACACCACGAGAGAAAACACCAGATTCAATTTTGGGTTTGTGTATAAAACAGAGATAAGTCTTCTTACTCTCAAATAACAAAAGATTTGCACTGGGACATAACATGAAGGAAGTCAGCCAGGATAAAGCTTGTATTTCTCAAGATCACTTCCCTGACAGCTTTATTTTTTTCTCCTTTGTAAAATATCACCAAGGAGATTTTACATATATTATTGTATAACTCAGCATGTCAGTTAAAATATCCCGCCATATGAAAAAGGGATAAAAAATGGAGAGGTGTAAAGGAGAAAGAATCAGGATAAAATCTTATGTCTCAAAAATAAACGCAATGGCCAAGATTTTCCAAATTGCCCATGGGTGAGAGGAAGAAAAGGAACTAAGCACCTAATCATATCCAAAGAGAAATGGGAATCTGGAGTCAATTAATTTCACTGATTTCACTATTTCCTCACAAACTCGCGTGCTTCTGAGGCAGAAGTCCAGCTGTCTCAAGCAGAACCAGGATTTCACATATCAAAAACCTCAGCAATAATGTCTCAGTTTATCACCCAAGCAAGCAGGTTAATTATTTGTCATTGCCAGCTAAGATCATGACACAGGTCCATCACACGTAGTGTTTCTTTGCCTAACAAACTGTCTAAGCAGAACAATGATGGAAGGAAAATGGAGGACGTGGGGACTAGACAATCATTTAAATTTCTCAGAAAATAACAACAATGAACTTTTGCAAAGCTAGAATTTAAATTGGAAACAGTATCAAAGTCAAAACCCACTCCAATAACCTACCGACTGCACAGTTTCCCTTTGGGACAGTGTTTAGCAAAAGATATTAAAACCTGGAAGAGTTCTGAATGCAAATACACTAACTTACAAAATGATCTGTATTCCAAAATTCCTTTTCCATCTTTAAAAATACTGATTTTAGCCTTTTTGAAATAATATTTGCCAATCCTGTTGTGTAGCATATTTCACGCTGAATAGAAAAGAAGGCAGGTGCTTCTAACCATTAAATATCTTGTGTGTGAAAACAGTTAAGAGGATTTGAGGTTGCCCCTACTCGTATCTTACAGGTCTGATGCAAAAGTCATTGAGAAGAACAGAAAAATTTCCACTGACTTCAGAAGGCTTCAGTTCTTTCTGTATAAATAAATATAATTCCCAATGCTTCATTTCCCCTTGAACGATTACACTTTTAATAAGTCATGCATTTATAAAGGAAGGACACAGAATTTTAATAAGTAACTTTTCTCTGTGCACGTTATGAAGAATGTAATTAGATCAACCTATTAATAGCTAAACTAGGAAGCAGTGACAAACCACATGTCCATCCAGAGCATGGTAGTTCCATACTTACAGACTGCAGAAAGTTAGTGGTCTCCAAACGATCACAGTAGCAATTAATTCCATTTTGTTTGCATTTTAGCCAAACAACAGTAGTTCTAACAGCTCAACCATGCTAATTCTGCTTAACCTTACATGGATATTTATAGTCTCACCTCTGCAGAATTCTCTCTAAACAGGTTTTGAGGCAGCTTCCACACTCCTGAGGCAAATTACAAACGAAATCCATAAAGAATTGGCAAGCAGCTTCCTACAACTCTGAACAACTAATTATGTTACAATACCTTTCAGATGGCTTACACAAAATAATCTCTCTGATATTCAAGGAGTCGAGGCTTGGTAGAATTTCCCTGATGAGCTTCACTTGGTATGCTTTGAGAGTCTCCTACATTGCACACTAACGCTGGAAACGGTTGTTGTTTTTTGCACTGCTTAATTCATTACTTTGTTTCCCTTATGCACCTCCTACTCTAGCAGTACAGAAATGTTCCATTTACAGATTTAAACCCGGGATATTAGTGGCTGCTACAGTCAGTAAGCGGACATTAATGCAGAAGAGTGACTTAGTGTACAGAAATATTGGCATATTTAATTAAAACTTAAATCCTGCTGAAATCACAAAGTTCTCTTAAGAAACACTGGAGAAGTAACGGAGAAATAGTAGGATGGTACGGTACACAGATCATGGAAGAGGGATTCAGACTTCAATTCCAGTCTTGGTTTTGCTACAGAGCAAGTAGCCAGAGCAACACAGCTAAAAGGGAAGAGATTTAAAAGTACCTACATGATGTAAGAGCCTCATTCCAGTGCTAACAGTGACTCGACACTCCAGGGACTCTGCTTCCTCGCTGTTTACTGACTTAGCTCACCAAATGCAGGAAAAGGTACCAGAGTTCAGCAGCCTTTAATACCTTGAGAAGTTACAGCAGAAGACAACTTGGATCACATGCCGTCTCCTGAAGTTCAGGGACGAACAAAAATGAAAAGACAATTTGCTTTTATCAGCACTGTGCAGTGCACATCTGCCCACAGGTGCAAGGTTTTCTAACACATCTTGACTGCGATCAGGGCAAATACCACAAACAGGTTTTGGTGACTGCAGAAGCCATAAGGCAGATTAATCATACAAGCAAAGATTATTTTATTGGTATCAGCTACAGTAACAAAACCTGAGGGAAGAAAAAGTGGAACATAAACACAATTATACCTAACAAGGTCTTTCAGATATGTCTGTGGGGATTAAATGCATATTTAATTCTGGTTGCATAATTTGTTTATTGCTATTTTTGACAAGTATCTTCATTTAATAAAAAAATCTACTTTAAAGCTGTTGGGTGTGATCTACTACTACTATCAAAGCCGTTAAATTTATTATCTGTCTTTATGAATAAAAATAAGAACATAGAGCTAAAATGATAAAAGGTGAAAGCAGCCTACCAGGAACCTGGCATTTTCCACTCCTTCAGAAAACAGCTAACAATGCATTTCAGTCAAGATCTGTACACCACCACACACTCATCCATCTAAACAAACTTAAACCACAAATTTCCCTAATGTATCTTACAGTCCTCTGCAACACCTATGAATCACTGCCATCTCTTCAGCAGCTTTCCATGCTCTTGTTTACACAGACTGCTCTGCTATTCCTCCCAAGTCTTCCTGTCTTCCTATGTTTTTTGCTGAATGGCTTCATTTAGCAAACTCATCCCTACAGCTTTTCTCGTTCCCAGGTCACAGAGATGTTTATTTTGCAAACACTTAGGATGGCTTAAGGCACCGCTTGTTCTTATCTTCATACCTGAACCGGCAGAGCAAAATGCATAAGTCCTCTTCACCTCCTTCAGGGTCAGACAAATTAACATCAAATGCTGATGAAAGTGGTTTTATTGCATTTGGATGATTTTGTGCACTAGCAGTTTAGTGGGCACTGTTCTGCTGGCTGTTCTACGGAAGGGAGTCTGAAACCCCCCCAGTGACAGCCAGCAATAAGCCGCTGGGCACTTTAATACCTCTGACTAGTCCAGCTAGCTCTGGAAAATAACATGTCCACTCAACTCAGAAAGCAACCGCTATAAAATCCCTTGCTTGGATATAATGAAATTTATTTTGAAGCCCCAGATTGGACCAAATCCCATGATGCCGCAGACTGAATATGATATGAACACCTAATACAGCGCAATATTTGGCTTCAAGGAGTTTGCAATCTAAGCAGACATAGCAGACAACTGATGAGAGAAAAAAAAAATATATGTTCATATAGGTATAAGGAAGAAATCCTTAAAGAACATCACTGACTTGGTGGTATCACAATGACATAGGAAGTCAGGCTGGACATTTAGCTTGCATTTTCCAGTTGCCAGCCTGGATAGCAAGAACGAACATCAGGTATAAAATATTGCCACTCTAACTTTATGAGGGGTTTCAGGGAATTATTTGAGGGCAAAGAATATTTACATGTACTTTGCACTGGTGAAGATAAAACCAGAAGATACAAGACAATGAACACTCAGATTCTTACTTTTAGTATCATGTTGCTGCTGCTGTAACTTGCAGAGGGGCAGATGAGAAAAACAAAATGACTCTCACAGTAGAAGTCCTATATAATTTGGTAGGATTGAAGCTGACATGTAACAATGGAAACTAGTCACAGAAAAAATTGCTTTCTTCTAACACTGAAGAAACTATATTATGAAAAGAAAACCAGTATTTCTCCATGAAACAACTCTTCCATTTCACTGTAGTATTCTAGCCTTCAAACTTCCCCAGTCTGAACTGAGCAATTTTTTTTTTTGTCTGAAGAAATTGATTTTGTTTAGAGAAAGGAGGAAATTCAATAGTATTTCCACCATCTTTTATGCTTTTCCCAGTCATTACAGTTTTTCTCTTCCCTCGTTTCTTCTGCCTCACTTCCTATTGCATTCATGTTTTCATAAAAATTCATAATGAGGTTTGCAGTTGAAGAAACCTGGGACTTTTGTAGATTTCATCCATCTGAAGAATCTTGTAAAACATATTAAAAATGCAGGTAGAAGATTTTATTCCTAATGAATAACTTTCTAGCCCTTCCTATTTCCTTACAGAATATTTGTTCTCAGTTAAGTTTTATATGACTCTTGCACCGGAGAAGGGTTTAGTTTTAATTTGGCATCTACAACACCAGCCTCACTGCATAAAATGCCAGTTCAAATCCATCATCTTTTATTAAGCCTAGCCAAAGCCCTAAAAAGCTTGTAAGCGCACCAATGGGTCCCTCGAGAAATGGGACGAAGTTATTTGAATATAATTCAGAGAGTCAGACAATCAGCCTCTCTGTCACTAGGCAAACAGTTTAGCGTTGAGTGATGCTCACGAACAGCAATAATTTAATTGCATGCTGGAATCCTTGCTTCCAATGTTCCAGTCCTCTTTATTTGAACTAGTATGAAGCAGGGCTGCAGCCAGCGTAAGAACCATGCTTGGGCTTCTTTGTATGGTTGAACATCAGAATAACTCAGAACAAAGAAGATGCTGCAGGCAGTGCTCAGGGTAGAAAGTTCAATCTAAACAGGGAATTAGCTTCTGTAGAAATGTCTTGCAGCTCTTGCAGTTACTGGTCAACCTAAGGCATGGTTCTCTCGGCAATATTCCTTTCACATTCAACATCAGAAGATGTAATTAGAGAGTTAAAACATGAGAAAGCTACCAGCAAAGAAAGCCATAGGGAAATGCTAAACAATGCAATAAGAGGACTGCTGATATTTTGGAATTTTTCAAGGTACAAGAGCAGAAAAGGGCTACAGAGAAGTGGGAAAGTGAAGTCACCACTACAGCATGGAATTTATACTTAATTTAGTAAATTCAGATCTCAGCATAAGTATTGGTGTCAAAGAAGTAGAAAAAAAAAAAAAAGAAACCCCACTAGGAATTTCTGAGTTGCAGAGTTATGCCAGTAAAGCAAGTTTATTTCAACTCAAGCACAGTTTTAGGAGGCAAGTAGAAGGAAAAATAGGCATTCTTAGCTCTATGTAGTTTTAAGATGACAAGAATGAATGAGAAGTAAATAACATTACAAGACTTAGCTATCAAAAATCTCCAGATTAGAGCATCACTTCAAATACTGCTTGCAGTTTAGCTCTGGGATATGCAGAAGCTGGAAACCAAAAAAATATGCATAGACAACTGTTTTTGAAAAATAAGTTAAATGAATACTCTGTAATAAATGAATGCACTTATCATAAGTAAAAAGTTTGAGAAAGAAAAGTTTGATAAACTCCTTATTGCATTATCCAAAAAAAGCTGTAAACAATCTCAAAAACGTAACTAGCACCTGAGCCTTGGAAGGATCATCATGGAAAGACAGATTGTTCAGACAATCCTTCCATTGAACACTGTCTTCTAACATGCATTTGGAAAAACATCTGTTTGCTGCCTCCTTTTTATCATATCTGCATGTCCAGGTGGAGGGGCTGCACAGCTGGGATTACCGAGTCTGGTTTGGAGACGGAAAGTGCCCTTATCTGAAGTCCACCGATACCAACTGAACCGTTTTCCAGCCTGTGTATCCCCAGCCTTAATTTATTTTAATGGAATTTGGAAGATGCTTTTAACATTAAACTTATTGAACGTGTGTTTAATATATTCACCCAATTGCATTGGAAAGCAGCAGTGTACTCATCTGTGCAGAATCCCAGGATCAAGGCCCCAGTTTCTATGATACCTCTAACCCTTGCTACCCATGTAGAACCAACAGCATTCACAGAGCTGGCATGGCACTTATCCTTTTTTATGTTGCAAATTAAATAGACATGCTTCACTGCTGTAGCTCAGCAAACTGGAGTGAAAATTCACCCTTGAATGTACAAATCAATTTTGGTTTATTCTGCTCATGGATGCTGGGCTATGACACTGACAAACACAGCGTTGCCTGACAAGTATCTTTTAGAAACGGGGAAGGATAAAATATGGTGGAGGGGGGGGAGGCAATTCCTTTGTGTTTTCATTTACAAGCTGTTTACTAGAACATCTAACATCTCCAGCATGCTCTGGTGATTGGCATTACCTGCAATATGCGCACAGCAGCTGGGCAGAGATGGTGCCTTCCCTTTACCCCCTCCTCATTTCTCTTTCCTTGTAGACAGCAAGCAAACGTCTTCTCTTTCAAAGAATATTAAAAATCAGTAACGTAAGAGAGCAGAAAGACTAGCAGGCTGGCCATTTATTCCCTATGAATCATCCTGCAATTTCTTAGTTTGACAGTTGTGCCTCATATATTTTAATATCAGTTTTGAAAGAAGAAAGCAAGTCAATTCATTCCTTAACAGCTCCCCGTAATTTCAGCTTGCTCTTTACTTATGCATGAAACTGTCTGGGGTGAAAAAGGTTAGAGGCAGATGAATTTCAAGTTTCAGAGCTCAGGAAAGGCCAACAAAATGTGCAATAATCTTAATGTTTGGGTTTCACTGAGCTGCAAACACCTTTTATATTAACTGATAAAACGCCACCAGTGTTGCAACAGATGCTCTGAGTTTTAAGAAGATTTCCTGAACTCCTTTGCAAACTTTGAGTTACCCAGGACTGGCAATCTGTACCCCTTAGGTTATCACATTTATATTCTTATGGCACACGAAGTGAAAGTCAATTGACATTCAACATTATTTTTCAACTTGTATAAAGCCACAGTACATTCTGTATGCTGAAGGATGGATACTTGGAGTCCAAATAAAGAATAAGAGTTGAGAATAATCTGGAAGTTCTTTGGGCTAAATCCCTCTCTTGTTTTACATTTTTTTTATGCTTGCAGGTATTCAAATACAGGGATTTTCATTTTCAAAGTTACACCTGATTCTTTAAACCAAACACTATTAAAGAACTAAAATCTTCTTTACAAGGTCAAAACCAAAGAGGTGAGCCATCTGAGCAACCTCTTCTTCCCTAAGCTACAAAACCTTCAACAAGCTCTTGGAAAGTACCAGCACTGGAAGGCACAGCTGCAGAGGCTATGTCTGTCAAGCACCGGACACCTCTTGGTCCTGCAGCCATGAGAGAGCAAACGTATTATAAGAAATGAGAAGATGAGTGGAAAAGTTTATGTAGGTTTTACATGGTCAGATCAGTTCCTGACCATATGTTCTGTTTCTTACTAAATGGGTCTTTTCCTCTTTCATAAAAAATCATTTGATTACACTGCAGAACGAGAGAGTGGCTTGGCTGGACTGGGCACGCTGGCATTTCTGTCACATCTAGGATTCTTTAATATTCCTACACTAAGCACGCAAATGCATAACTCCCCTGAAAGGCCCAGTGTAAACAGTCTGCTCCAAACAAGGCCAATGCCCTGTCGTAGCACCGAGTTCAGCACAAAGTACAGTAAAATTTGGTATTAAAGATTGAGGATTAATTACTTCCTGAGATTTTTCCATGAGATAGTTGGATATGTACTTTGGACCACATCTCCTGCCAATATAAGTCAGCATAACTCAGTTACACTCAAATACAATTACATCTGTTCAGCCTTGGAGAATACCTGAGGCTATCTCACAGGCACTGTGCTAGCAATATTTGCCTTTGCCCGGTTAACGGTGTAGTTTCTCCTGATTATAATTTGTGAAATGTATTTAAGTCATAACAAACTTGGCATAATATTTTGTTATTTTTCTCTCCTAAAGTTCAAACAAAAGCTCTCGGCCACTGTGTGGCAGAGCACAAAACTGGTGTGAGGAATAACGAGTTTTTGCTGATTTGACTGCTCTCCAAAGCAGACTAACGTCATTTGGATTAAATGAACCAGCAGCTTTGTTTCTCCTACTTGCCTGCGCTCTTGCGTGCAAGCTATGTTTTTCATGTTCCCGCACCATTCCAAGTATCCCAGTCACAATGTACCAGCTTACGTAATATTTATCATCTGCAAAGTCATTCTTTGGTTTGAATTTTTATACAAATGCACAGATAAAAGTATCTAATACAGACTGAAGATGTACCCCCTCCTTTCCTCTCCCTCCCACCGTTACTTTACACGCTGCAGTCAGCAGCAGTGGGGCTGAAGAGCAGCACCACCAACCCTAGCACCAGGAGGCTTTTCAATGGATCATAAAGAATGCAATAACCACAAGAAAAACAGCTTCCAGGAAGGGAGGGGGAGAGTTATGGAGGTGGTGGGATACAGAGATCCTCTCTCCTGTAAACTGTCAGCCACACTGCCCTGCCAATAAAGCAGGACAGACCAAGAATATCAATCATACAAAGAATGGACAATCTTTTTTGATTCCCTACTTATACAATCAATTCAGAGATTAGAAAACAGATATGAGTTGTTTTTCACACTGTAGGATTTCTGCAAACAGATCAGAAGAGGAAAATTAGCAATATTAAATGTTACCTCTAAAGACGGCTGAGCTTATTCATTGCCAAGCTACTAGCAATTCCGCTCAATGCCTGCAAGAGAGCTATCAATCACAGAACACTTGCTTTTGTATCTGTGCTAAAATCCATATACTTCCACTCTATTTTCTGTTTTATTATATTTGAAGCCATAGTTCCATAGATCATCTGGATATCTTTAGTGCAGCCATCATCATTTCATGAGATGAAATTACATATATAAGTTCTCTACTCAGACTGCACGTCTACTGTGGTTATCTTATAGATTTACCTGCTAGGGCGAATCTAAGGAGTCCCATCAGGCTGAAACTCTCCCCTTTCTCTCTCCCCTGTTTGTCCCCACTCGCACCAGCTGGCACTGTATACCTGCTGTCACATCACGTGGTCAGACAGCGGCAACACACGTTATCACACGATCCCTTCCCAGTTTGAACCTGAGATACAGCCATTTGCAGCCAACTGCTGCTGTTTGGTTGTCCCTGGCAGTATCTGATGGAGGTATCTCGAGTCCTTGGTTCCTGGAGAGAATATGCATCCCAGATTTTCTTCAATGAGGAATATATTTCTAATCCTTGTGACTTCACAGAACTTTAAAACACTGGCTGAGAACCACCAAACAGTCTACAATCTAGAAAGCAAGTAAAACCTTAGCACTTGAAACAAACACACGTAAAACTTAAAACCCACGACTTTAAAATATCAGAGCTTGGTTAACACTGCAGCCCTCATTAATTCAAATTTAGGACTAATACTCAAATGCAATTTAGTGCGGATCAGCCAATGTAATAAATAACAACTGATAATTATCACTATCATTCCCTCGCCCATGTCTTTTAAGCTGAATTTGCATTGGAAAGATCCATATCACAGGGTTTTTTCATCCTTCCTGGGGTGTACTCATGAGGGAGGAGGTGCTCAGAAGGATTATGTGGTGCCTGAAGAGCTTGCTAATATCTGCATTTTAGGAAACTGGAATCTTCAAACAATACATCAATTTGGAACTGTCCACGCACAGCCACAACTTTAATTCATCATTTACTTTTCTCAGGAAGAAAGAGTTTTCAAGAAAGACAATTATGGATGAGCACAAGTAGTTGGTAATTGGGGTTAAAGATTGTGCAGGTAATTTGTTACCTACAAGTCTCTCTCCAGAACTGATTAGTATTGGAGGTGTGTGAAATGTTCTTGCCTCCTGAATTTATTAGATGTCTATTTTGGATTCAGAGGGGAAGGTTTCATCTAGGATGTACATATCCACATGAACGGGTAGTTGGATTCCATCTAAAACAACTCTGCATTTTGAAAACTGTACCGTGTCACAATAAACCACAGAAAGCAACTATTTCTAAAACAACCTCAAATAAGTTGGCATCTTCTCTGCTATGAAAGCTTCAACAACCAACAGCATTTCTGTAACCCATATCTTCTTGATTACTGAACAACGAAAGGTCACAGTAATTATTCCCACTTATGGGGAAAGCAAGATGACACGGAGGTATTACCTGACATTGTACTACTCTGGAACAGAAACAGAACTTGATCTAAATTTGATCTACTGAGCAAGGCTACACTGAGTTCTCACTTTAATTTTTATAATCCTTCTTGTGCTACATTTTGCATGGAAGTGCGTTTTATGGATTTAATGCATTTTGGCAGAGCTCGTTTCTCCCCATGATGACAACACTGAGCATCAGGAATGAGCACCACTGATAAAACACTCTTTCTGCCCTAAAATATTGTTGGGATGCTGCATCTGGCCTGTGTGAATGGCATTCATTATAGCTGGTACACCAAGATAATGATATGCTGCAGCCAATTATGTCATTCACTTTCTCTCTTGCCAATTAGCTCTGCCTGCCTGTCTAGCTCGTTCCAGTAAGGACTCTTGCCAAGACTGAGAAAAGAAAAATTCTTCAGCCTTTGAGAATATGCATAACACAGTTTCAGTCAATTTTCAGCCACCTTCAGGAATCTCAGGGCACAGAGGACCACAATCAACAAGATCAAACTTTTTTGGAAAGCACCAGCTGAAGTCCATTTTATTTAAATTCGGTGCTTTTTGAAAGTAATTTGATGCTATACTGCAAAGCAACGAATTCTTATTTACATAGAGACTCCCTTATTTTCTCATGGCTGTATTCTAAAATGGGCATATAATTCTTTTGCAGTCAAAGCATGTTCTAGATACATTGTTAACAACAAATCCTTGGCAATACGATCATTTATATCTCCTGTGAAGGGAGTTGCCAGCCAGGGCTCTGTCCCAGTGTTGCTTAAACCATTTGTAGTGTAAACAGAAATTCAGAAAACCTCGTATCTGTCTACAACTGTACCACCTCAGGGACACACAATATACATTTCTTCCATAATACACTGACAGAACGAGTTTGGAGATACATAATTCAATCACTGTGCAGCAACAGTTATCTTATTACACGACCACACCAGAATGTACTATTCAAAAACATATACACACTTGTACACACACAGACGTATATATAGGAAAGAAAGAGCAGTAGATATAATTAGTGCACTCCATAACTTAATGACCATTCATTCCTTTTATAGCCGCGTAAGCTAAATTAATCCTGCAGGCAGGCACAATCAGATCTCAGACTTTGCAACTACATGACCAACTGTGGGTGTTAAAGGGAATCTCAGTCACAACTCCCCCGCTTACAACAGTACACAACTTACACAGGGGAGGGAGGGAACAGATTCTGTGGCTATAGCGTCACATGGAAGCTACATACATGTTCAAAAAATAAACAAGCATTCGTGTACTCAAGACCGACTACAATTCTGTAAATACGACTTCCTGATGCGAAATCTTTGCATGTCAGTTATGCCCTTCTGTAAAATGGGAATTATAACACGTTTCTTCTTTCTACTCTTTCTTCTCTCCTCTTCTCTCCTTCTCTAACCTCCCACTAGATAATTCATTGCTCTTGCAAACTCTTCAGCATGAAAACTTTTTCTCAATATATATTTGAATGTATTAAAAGAACAGAGCTGTAAGGCTCACAGGAATACAAATAATAAAATTATGTAAAGCAGAGACTTCTTGGTGTGAGTCATTCTTAGAGACTAGATGAAACAGTGACATGACAATTCGGGTACTCCTCATGACAGCAAAAAACTGGTTGTACATATACGCAAGGCTTACCTGTGGTCAAATAATAATTTCCAGATCAGTAAGCCTAATGCAATATTTATGCAGGCTCTATACTTTAATTATGCCAAGATTGTAAGTTTAATTTAATATTATCCCTGCTGCAGGTGTTCAGAGGTGGGCAGTTAAAAGAACGTGTGTCCCTTTCAATCAGAGCTTGCAGAAACAGGACTCAATTTACTGCTGCACAGCACAGTGACTGGGACATAAAAGGAGTATGACTTAAGATTACTCTAAAGGCTCAGTAAAATTTCAGAAGAGTGGCTAGGGATATCTCTGTTTCAGTAGCATTTTTCCAAATCTAACCTTGTCTTTAATGTGTCTGTTTTTTCACCTCTCATTTTCTTCCTGCAGAAAAGATGATGGTTACATAAGCGTGTTTTCATTTTTTTCTAGATACATACAGAAAACCCGTTTTTTCCATTTACATTTAGTGAAATCTACCCTCATCCTTGAGAACTGTACAAAACCTAAGCAGCACTTGACACCCTCTAGACAGCTGTTAAGTAGCATGTTAATAGTTCACAGCATTTAAATTTCACAAACTTGAATTTCTACCAGTTTTCAAGCAGGCAGCTGCTTCCTAATCCTGTTGTTTCGGATGGCAGTGTTACAATCCCTTTCCTGACAGTTTTTATGAAACTCTATGACAGGTCTAGATGTAGTGATGGAAAGAATCCGCAGAATGATGGAGGAAGACTAAGGAAGATGAGGAAGAGAAGTGGAAAGGAGGATACAAGGCAAAGGTGGGCTAAAGGTGAGGCTTACCTAAAGATAAGTGCAGGGAAGGTGTGTCTTAAGAGGTACAACGTAACCGTAATAAACACCTCGAATTCCATGACAGGCAGAGAAGCAGTGAATATACATGATGCACTTCACATAATAAACTGAAAACATGTCACGTATGTCTGTCACAGGTGGACTGAAAACCTCTTCCCAGCTTTAACCTTAGTTTGATAGATCAGAGAAGAGCACGAGGGACAGGTTATAGCGATGTTCTTTGTGATCATTTATGAAGGGGGGTGGGAGAGAGAAAAGTGCTGTCGACAGGGAGATGTGAGTAGGCATCACGGACAGAGAAAGAGCCAGTGTGGACAGATAGGAAACAGACCCAGTACTTCTAATGAGAACAGTGTGAAGAAGAGAAATTACCATATGCAAAATTCCAAATCGATCCTTCACAAACTCAACCTCAGCTTGTCTGCGCACGTATTTACTGAAGTCCCATTGTCATCAAAAGCTTTACTCCCCAGAAGCAAAACCCAGATATCTCTTCACAGTCCTGTCTCTTCTGCTGCAGTACAACAGCAGCAATAACAATGTTCGTGCAGGGAAAAGAGAGAGATGAGTTAATTGTGGTGGATGGAAAATTACAGACAGATTAGCAAGATCACAGCAAGAGCGATCATTTCTGTCACCAACTGAGAGAATGTTTTCAGGCAAAAGGATAGGAGGAGTTACTAGCTCTGTCACTGTTATCTTCAGCAGGATACTGTTACCTGTCTTAAGGCACCAAAAGAGTCTACCAGCATTTGAAAGTTACGTGCAATATATCTTTTTAAACTAATCAAAACTTCACTGCTCTAGCAATACGTGAAAGCATTTAAAATCTGCCCAGAGTCAATAGTAATTACAGAAATTTATCATGGTTGCCAATCATGCAGTTCCAACCCAGGGTGCTTGTTATTGCTAAACTACAGTTTGTCAGCCTTGATTTATTTCTATAGGACACCAGCCCCCTGACAGCTGGCAGTGGGACTGCTTACAAGATTGGACAATAGGCGTTCCATGTGCTAGGAAATGTTTGTCAGGTGGCTTGGTCTGGCTTTCTAAACAAGCACTGGGACCATTTTCAGATTCTGATTTTCTGCTACACAGGGGAGGATGCTAACAGGTCCTCTTAACCAAACCCAGTGCACAGAATAACCTTCAATGCATCTTCACTACATAGCAGATGTTAAATGAATGCCTCAGGTTACAGGAATTTCATTAAACGTGAGAATCGCACCTCTCTCTTATCAACATGAGCTGTGCCAATAAAAAGACAAGTCCTCCTAAGGGAAAATTCTGCCCCTGCCTGGCCAGGACTTTATTCTTCTCCTGACTCTCCCCTGAAGCCTTCAGACCAAATGCAGAAAGAACGTTACAAATAAAGTGATACAAATCTCTGAGCATGCACAAGGAAGGACAGCAAGGAGGGATAAGGATGTAGGCAAAGACACTTAAAATAAATTAGAGCACTTCCCTAGAATATTTTCTTTCACATTTCACAATGCAATGCCCTTGAGCTTAGGTTTCTGTAGCACCTTCATCTTCACACAGGGTTCAGTAACCTCAGCTTTACTGATTTATAAACCACATGCCTGATTCTGACCCTGTGCCAGCTTTACGCTTCTGCATGCTGCCATGTGGTGTGAATGTCCTGTCCTCAACGCTGACAGAAAAAGCACAGCAGCAGAAGTAGTGAAAAGTCAGAACAACAGGAGCTGAAGGGTACTGGATATTTTGAAACCCTGGCTAATATTAAAGTGAAAAATAAATGACCCAGGCAATTCAAAAGGAGTAGCTGCCTCTTTCAATTCTATGTCAAAAGTAGGAAAGCAAGACAAGTGTTTCAGAACTGATCTTTACAAACATTTCCATTGAAATAGCGTAAACATAAAAGCATCTTTCAGCAGATGATCATTGAGCTGCTTAGCATATTTCACCTGGATAGTTTTGATGTAAAGGCTTTTTAAGCAAGAAATATTTTGTGAAAATTTTTCAATTTTTTTCAGAATTTTAAGTATTTGAATGAAGAGGTGGAAAAGAAACTATGAAATTGTTCAGCCTTTGAGCAAGTGGGAATGAAATTTCCCTATACAGCTGAAAATACACTTGCATGACATTAAGATTCACAGATTCTTAAACTCTAAAGCTGAAAGGCAGCAGCATAATCATCTGGACAGACATGTCAAACAACAAAGGTCATAAAAGCTTCATTCCTTAATTTTTGTTTCTAGCTGCAGTATGAGTCCAATGTTCTTTTCTGAGTGAAATCCCTCCTAAGAGGCATTTCTTCTGTTCTTGTTTGGTCACTGCTTCTTCTATAGAACAGACTGGCATGATTAATCTAAACAAGAGGGATTAATTGGACAACCTTCTGTGTCCTCCAAGCAGCTCAGGGAATTGGCAAACTATTATCTGCTCAGATTCTCTATTTCATCACATGAATCACCCTGCCTTGAGCATCACTCTATATAAAGCAAAAATGGAGAGGCTGCAAAGTGTCTCTCCTTTTTATTTATTGTGAGCACTTCTCAAAATATGTATCCACTTTATTATTTTTCCCCTTCCAGTCCAATTAGTCCATGTTCTCACAGCTGATTTTTCTTTGTAATTCACTTATTTTTAATTGGTGTGGAGTTCTGAGCTGCACTAGTTTTGCAGAAATAAAATATCTGAAGAGCAGTCGAACTGCGTCTCTTTACGCCTCTGTAATTTCTCTCACTTCAGAAAAAAAATAGTGCTTACTGCCATAGATCAGTGGATGTGGAATGCCTTGAAATTGCTGGGACAAAAACAAATGCCATTTTTTATCAACACACTAAAGCAAGGGGTTAAATTCTGATTTACATGCAATGCCAGTTCCAACATTCTGACTGTAAAGTTACCAACTTGTGCCTGTGTGGCCAAATATTTGTGTACAGTCACAGACGGACAACAGCTTTCTGATGTTAAAACCATTTAATTGTTGGTTGTTTATGATGCCTTATTAAGGATTCAGTGGTCAAACTGTATCAATGACCACTGCTAGAAAGACCTTTATAATATTTGAGCTTTACTCTGATATAACCAATATGTGAAGTTTCAGCCCTTCAGTTCTGCTGTCACCAAAATTCACTGAGTTTTTGAGGTCTAGTCCAAAAAGGCTTGCTCCAATGTCCAATGGAATTAGCTAAGAACCATTCTGCTTACTTTAGTGGGCATTACATCAGGCAGTTAATCCCACTCCTCCCAGTCACCAGAAATCCCGTTTCCCCTTCTGGATTCCTCTTCCTCAGCAGGTGAAGATACAGCCAATAGCATTATCTGCAAAGTGCATATTGTGTACATTAATCCAACTGCCAATGTTGCAAAGAGGTCAGCTGCTTCGGAGAGAGCAAAGAATAAAGTAGTACACCATGGGCACAATTCTTCGGATTGCCAGCTCTGTGCGATAGATCACAGGGGATTTTCTGTAACTAGCTTAGAAAAGATACTGAACGGGAGGCAGAGTCCATTACTGACAGAAGAAAAGGCCTGTCAGAAAACCCCAGGCAGCAAGGATGTAGCTAAGATCAGTACAAGAGAAAGTTTCTGCAATCCATCAAGAGAACTGTGTGCAGGTGACCCACGAATCACCTCACACCATTGTACTTTGCAGCAGGCAGCCCTTGTTGGAATTGCCCCTCTGGGCGATGAAAGCACTCTATGTGACACCTGCGAATTTGCCCTTTACTGCTGCAAACCCAAGCTGTTAAATATCACGCTCTTTTGGCTGTGATTTACTCTATTTATGGCCCTCCTTCCATCCAACCTTTCCTTATCACAAGGGATCAATTCTGGACATACAACAAAAGGCAACAATGGTTTTAATAAAAAACAGGAGGACAGGAAAGATTGATTTTGCCAATGAAGACAGGCTGTAGCAATGAAGAAAAAGAAAGCAGGCAAAAAAGAAAGAATAATATCAATAAAAAAGCACACTGGTGGCTATACCAACCCATAGGCACATTTACAGCAGATGAAACCAACTGTGTTTTCTTAATGTCCCTTGATTCTGCTGTATTCAACAACTCTTCTAATTTAAAGGTGGGTACCTAAAACTGTTCCTGAGGTTCTGCCATCTGACAAGAAACTACTTCAAGGAAGAAGCATAGTCCTTCAAGACCTATAAGTCTTGATGCAGAAAAGCTCATTTCTCTTGTGACCTTGTGAAAGTCTCATTAAACTTCTGTGTTATTCTGCTTTAGCTAAAATTCCAGACTTGGCTTAAGTGCTATCAAAATATGGTCCACTCAGAACTATGATTTTCTTTTTTTTTAAGACCACACATTAACAAAAACATTGAAGTACAGCATGCAAGTAGTGCAAAAGAAGAGTATTTTGCATTAGAATTCATAAGATATCTGATACTTTTCCTTGGCTTTTCACTTACAACGTCATTTTCTTGTAAACAGAAATACGTTTAATCATTTCAGGGATTTAATGTCTTCTCTGGAAAATATGCAAGCAGAAAAAGAATTTTGTTCTGATGAAAATATTCTCCATTAAGTATTTTGCAGCATCAGTGAAAGATGTATTATGTGTAATGAGAAGTGCTAAATATGGAAAAGAGCTGTTTGTAACATGACTTTCAGGTGACCAGACAAACTTCATGTTGATTTTCATTAAAAAAAAAATGATAAGAATTACCTGTGAAATGCATTCTTATTTCAGTTGCTAGTTGCTCAGAAGGCCTGCAATAGCATGCAAGTGGTAATCAAGGTTGTTTTTATTCTCTCACATCTCTCAGGTAGCTCATCAGGATCGCACTGTACTATCTCTGATGCCAGTATTCAGCCTCCGTGCCATTTGTAATCATCTGCAAAACCAAAAAATGTTCTCAAGCCAAATAAATCTTTAATAGCTGGAGTCAGAGATGTCGTCTCCATGTGCACGTAACTATGTCTGGCTCTCTTAGAAACCAGTGCTACAAAACTGTAGAGAAGGGCGTAAGTCAGCCTTGGAATTTGCCACCATTCATGTGAAACAAATGTGTTGCTCTGCAACCTCAACAGCAATGTACTTTTCCAAACAGCCCACGGCAAAATTTTCAAGAAAAATTAAACTAACTACCATACAAAGCTGCCTTTGGCAGGAAGCTTTTGATTTCATGTGTTTGAAAGAGCATTATGCTCCATGGAAGAGAAAGATGTAATACCTGCCAGAAGAAGGTATCCTTGTTTCTTCCTTACAAATTCCGTACATATCAGAGGATGCAAATTCCAAACTCATCAAAGGATACAGCTCAATAAAACAATTTCACCAGCTCTAAAGAGGCTGTGTTTCAATAAATAAAAATAGGTTTACTTGAATTTTCTTTGCACAGAAGCAGAAGGGTCTAAGGGTTTCAGCAAGAAAATCTTAAATGTTTTTTATGCTTTGTATATTCTTGCAGACTTGAATTTCTTCTAAAAAGAGGGTGGAGTACTGATCTGTCAGGCAGTAGAGATGACATTCTTTTTTGTTACAGAGAGGAAATAATGCTATGACCAAAAAATGGTGTTTGCTCTCTTTAATGAAGACAGATTTCATCCAGTTGAAGTGCAGGTTCTTAAGAACAAGGATATAGGAAGCTTATTTCTACATAAAACACCAACATTACCAGTTTCAAGGGTCTGTAAAAATATTAATTAGCATAACTTGAGGTGCAAAACTAACCCCAGCATGACTTGGAAAGGAAACATTAAAGAAGCTACACTGACTTACACCAAGACTTGGCTCATATTTTTCTATACAAAGCCAATTGTCTATCCTGAATGAAATGCCAACTTGGAAAATAATGTATTTTTTCAGTTTCATGACAAAACTGTACCTTTTCTTTCAGCTACTGACTGACAACTTTTATACAAAAATGAATCTAATGTAAGGCACAATACCTTATTCATTGGAGTACTGTCTAGTACTGCAAATAGTGACACAATATTTTTCTGGCCCATCTTTATGGGGAGGGTTCAAGTCCTTCTCTTATTTGTTAGTTGTACCACTAAAATCTGCATTAGCTCCAGTGGTTTTTAAAAGAATATTCCAGATTCATATCACTGAGTTTAAAAGGGAGTGTGTCCTCTTCTCACTTGAGTATACATTAGTGCTTTAGAAATTGATTTTCTATGAAATACAATACACTGTAATGTCACACGTTGTACAATATAGAACACCAGGATGGGAAAGTAGTTTTAGCAAGTGAAATTTAGAATTAATGTTATAATTGGGGAATATAAATGAAGTGTGATTCAGTCACTATGGAATCATTATTTTGGTAGATACTGCACAGCTATCTCCATCTCTCCATTACCCAGTTACAAAGTGCAAACTCTGAAGGACTCGAAGCCTTTTTAGAAAACCAATTTGTGTAAAGCAAGGTAGAAAAGCTTAAAAACCCCCTTGCTATTCAGAGCACGAATGCCCCCTCAACCTAGTATTCCTGTTGAATTTATAGACTGTTCTTATGAATACATGTTGGTCACTCTGGCACGCTGCTAGGTTAAGGGTTCTCCCATCTATTGATCTCAGCACAATAAGAAGTAATCAGAGCCGCTGAAATTTGATTTTTATGTGATGGAAATGTGCTGAATCAGAGCTTATTGTTACACCCATGTGTTTCAGAAACATTTATAAAACAGAGGTGGAGGGAGGTCTAAATCAAATCACATCCAATGCATGTTGATAAATGTCTTTAGAAGACATTGAAGGGTCATCAAAAAACCCTCTGTGGAGGAAGGAGCCCTAATATAAAAATCAAAAACAGTGGTAGCAGCAGAAAGACAAAATAATGGAAATTAAAGCCTAATTATTAATTAAAGTTTTAATTTTTAATTTAAAGTTTAAGAATTTAAAATTTCACAGTTTTTAAAACAAGTTTTCTGTTTTTAAACGTAAAAGCACAAATAGTTCCTGATTCATCATAACTTACCCGTTGCTTCTGTTTCTTTCCCTGAGCTGGTTTAGGGTATATAAATACTTCATGAGAACTTTATTTATATTGTCTCAAATAAAGTGAGGCTTCCAAATCAAAAATATTAACTCTGGGATTCTCTGGTATAATAACCAGTCGCCTGTAAGTAAAAAGTTAGTTGAAAAGTACATAAATACATCATAAAATACAATTTCAGTTAAAATGAAAAATTTAGATTTTAAAAATTGCAGGTAAGCGTACTAAAAAAACCAATAAGCTCAGATGCACCTAAGAATAACAAAAATAATGTTGGGTTTCCTTTTTGCCAGAAAGACTGACAGATATGATCAGCCACAGCAAGATTTAAAAAACATTCTGGGTGAC
This sequence comes from Pterocles orientalis, assembly GCA_011057875.1. Lineage (NCBI taxonomy): Eukaryota > Metazoa > Chordata > Aves > Pterocliformes > Pteroclidae > Pterocles > Pterocles orientalis. The sequence goes on from WKFP01014257.1 coordinate 371,636, forward strand.
AGAGATTAATATTAATTGTTAACGTTGTTGTTGTTGTGATTAGGTGTTGGTATCACAATGACACTGTGTAAATTAAGTTCTATTAATTAGCTGCTATATTTCACCCTCAAGATGGCATCATTTCAGAAACTGCTAACAACAAAACTAATTAACGTCAACTTAGCTCAGAGGATAGCTTCTGTGGTCTGGATATCTCCCCAACAGGGGTTACCTTTGGATCCTCCAAGTCATTTCATGGAGGGCACATATTCACTCACTCCTCAATATTCCAGGGGTAAAGGAAGACACATCAAGGTCAGCTTGTCATACAGATCTCCACAACTGCTACTTACCTCCGACTAAAAAACAGCCTTGAACTTCTAGCACCACTACAAGGGCTGTACACTGTGCACTCTGCTGAGTGCTGCCCTTTGTCAGGCTGCTCCTTGGATCCAACTGTTCAAGAGGAGTGTGAAGGTCAATCAGGAAAGCCACCAAAGCGAGTGGGTGGGCTGAATCACTGCGAAGAGAAGGAAATTCAGAGGACTGCCATTTGGCCAGGAACACAGAGCCACAGCCTTCCTAGAACAGCCCCTTTTCATTGTGATGATTAGCGTAATAACTCATTGCTCCAAGTCCATTATTAACTCTGAGGAAGACAAATCAAGCATGCTGTCAGCACACTGCCTTGGCTTTGGCTGCGTTTCCAGTGAGTAATAAACGGCAGAGTGGGCGAGATAAACACGACAGACGTCCCCAGCTCACCAGCAGGAATCCAAACCCGCAGTCTCGTATCCCTAATCCAAACCACGCTCCAGGCAGGCCAGCGGCACTGGGTCCTATTGAACGGAGTGGCCAAAGTCTGCAAGCCAGCTGGAGCGTGTCCTTTAATGAAGTCTGTGCACTTTTTGTACAGAAAAGTACTCATTATTATTTCTTGAGAGTACTTCCTATATATTTTGTGAAATTACAAACCCAACACAGAAGAAAATCAGTCTGTTTCATTTCTTGGAGAAAAATAATGAACTGTAGCTCTATCTAGCTGCAAAAATAGCTTAAATTTAAAAGAGGTGGGTGTTAACATTTTTCTCTCTTACAAAGTAATTATGAAATTAAGCCTTTTGGTTGATAACACACAGACAATACCTCGGTTTGTGAATAGGACTTGGAGTAAAGACAGGCTCTCCGTGGATTTGACTATGAAACTAATAAACATAACATGGAGAAGACTGCTGTGGAGATCAACCATCTCCTGTTCACGACAGGGAAGGAGCAGCGGGAGGGGAAATCCATGCAAGAGCCCAAGGGATGAATGCAGCCTGGAGATTCACTTTTAAGCCAGCCTTAAACTACTACATTCTGTTAGCAAGAATGATGTAAGCTCAGAATAAATCATCGCATTTCTCCCTCTTTTATCGCCCAAACACAAAACCATTGCCACACGGCGCTCCTGGGGCCTGGCTGGTGAGCTCACACCTGCTGTGCTGCCTGGGGCCCATCCTTCCCAGCCAGCAGAGCCTGAGCGGTGTTGAGTCCGGAGCACCCAACACACTCTGAGGGAAAAAAAAGCAAATAAAAGAGGGATTTCTACCCTAGAGGGGTCCTTGGGGTCTCCCCTGCCTTGGGGGAGGTGAACACTGCTCAGGACAGGGACCCTGGACCCGCCTGTGCAGCTGACAGAAGGAGCTGGCGCTGACAGAAGCTTCTGGAACCGAGGGTGTGAGGACAGCCTCAGGTGGGGCCAGCCCCACCCACCCTGAAGGCGGGAAGGGCTCCATCACCATTGGCTGGGGCAAGGCGGGGCTCAGCCCCATTGGCTGGGGCAGGATGGGGAGGCGGGCTCAAGGTTTCACTCATCGCCCTCAGTGCTGAGAAGCTCCTGGCAGCCTCCATCTTCCGCTTCCAGCCCTCAACTTCCACAGCAATGCACGTTACGGACTCTTTAACCATGTTTAATGCACTATTCCCTTTGAAAGCCAGCCGTTAACTTTTGAAAAGAGGCTGATGTTTTTATAACGACTGCTGCGTTCTCCGGGACATGAACGTGCTGCCCAGCACCCGGGATGGCCCCGCACACGGCCCCGCTGGCTCCTGGACTCTGTTTCCGTGAGATTAGATCATTGATCGAGCTCTTCCTGGGAGAGCTCAGAGCCCATCAAGACAATTGCTCGAGCTTCAAAGGGCTTTGTAGAAAGAAATCCCATGTATCGATTTGTTCAGCAAAACAGGGCTTTCAGCATTGAGAGCTGCAGATTTCCTGAACCGTTTTCAAAGGGACAAGAGAACAGACCAACTCTGAAGGCATCTGCGGAAAGGCTGCTGTTCCAGTAGTCCAAGTTTTCAAACAGTTCTGCAAAATTTCCTTTTGAGTTTATTCTTTTGAAGAAGGAAGAAACACTCCTATCCTCCTTTTGGAAATAGCAGTTAGTAAAGAGTTTATAAAGATATTAATAAACCACTAATAAAAATAAAAACAGTCAATGTTTGTTATTTAGTTGCCTTCTAGAAAACAAAAGCAGAAAAAGTTCCTTATTCTTGCCTGTTTATCTGGGGAATACGCAGGATGAGACTGGTAAATATATCAGCATTTACTCAAGCCTTAACTTTGCCAGTATTCATGCAGCTGGACTGATAGAAAAGCAACAGAAGTTTCTCAAATAGACACAAATGTGAAAGAAAGACATTGCATTAGATATCTCCCTTTTTAAGCATTCGAATTCATCCCTATTCAGAGGCCAGAACACACCTCCTCTTGCACCTCTGTTACAGAAAAGATGTGATCTTCATTCTTTGGACCAACCCCTTGCAAAGCATTGAATTTCATTTCAGGTTGCTAGACAGTGTTAAATACATTCTTACATTATATTTTCAAACACTTGCGTATTCTCTTTCTTGAGAGCATAAAAGCTGATCTCTAGCATACTGCATGCATCAGGAGAGAACAGAGGTGTTCTGTACTCACTGGAAACAACTGGAAACACTTGATTCAATGGTCTCTAGTATAACTGTTTTCCTTCAAAAACTAAGTTGGCTGGAAGAATGCAGTAAGGGGAAGTAAATTATTTAGTTCCTATTTTAATCTGTTTTTTTTTAATTTGTCATGTTGTCTCCCTCTCAACACCTCCTTAAAAAAAAGAAGCACACAATACTGACAAAAAACCACGTACGTACCAGGACTGTTAATAATTGATGAAGCATTTGTAAACCCTTAGCAAATAAACAGTCAAGTGACACATGAATAAAACATTTGGGAAAAACTCCCTGACAGCTAGCAGCATTCTGAAGTAGAGTGTAAAATATACAGGTATTATTTTAAAGCAGTACGTGTGCAATTTGGAAAATAAGGTTGGGGAAAGCGCTGGACCTCTGCTTTGTATGTATGTGTTGTGTAGAGAAGGTTGCATGTAAGGGGACTTCACTCATTCCTCTCTTGAACATCCTTTCCACAGGTTTCAGCACAGCTGGTATTGCATCCCCTCAGTTACAGCCCCCTGGTATGAAGGTTCGGCACCGCTCTTTCTCAATAGTTGCTGCACAATTATCACATTCCCTAGCACCAATGTTATACTGATACAAAGGCTCTTCTATTGACGTTATTCACTACTCACAACTTACTGAAGCAATATTACGCTAGTACTGCTTCATTATTCCTTCACCGTAACACTTCTGCATTGCCATACAGACACAGATCTCTACACCTCCTTCTTCCTACCACGCCACAGCACGTGTAACAGACACAATGAAAATGACGCACGCATGAAACACAGAAGGCAGTAACTGATAAAAAGGTCTGGAATCGACACGACCCAGATTTCATTTATGTGTTATCCTACAAAATACCAACCTTGCTCCTGTGTAGAGAGAGGACCTTCATCGTTCCTTCCATCAGGAAAACAGAGACATTTCACTGCATCAGATTCCAAACAAAAGAGGACGCATCAGCTCTCAAACAATGGCATCTAGATTTCATCATACTGTCAATGAGAGAAGATTTAATTAATTTGTTTTACCTGTCTCAGATCATGCTAGACAAACATAAGAGGGATTTTAGTAAAGAATATTAAATGTGCAGTTTTAAAAAAACATGCCTGCGTAATGTCAGCCATGCTGGTTGCAACGGACAGGAGTCAAGCAAAAATCCAACTTCTGAACTCCTCCATTCCGGAGTTCAGAGAAACAACAGATGTTGAAATGCATGTTTAAGGCAGAAACCCAGTGGCTTTATAACGGGAAGATGAATCATACAGGAATTATGATGCTACATTACTAAATATAAAGGCATCTTTTGGTTGACTTTTCTTAAATGGACAACAACAATGTTTAGAGCTAGCCTGCAGAGCTTGAAAAAGAGTGTGGAGAGATCCACAAACCCATTTCTGTTGAGAATCTCTGCAGCCTTGCAGCGCGTGTTTATCACTGCTGTTTCCTCTAAAAGGTCAGCAGAAGCTCACAGGTGGTGCTTCCATTACGCACCAGTTATACTCCTTCCTTTTTGCATTTCCATTTGTAAGTTATAGATTTCCTATACACTTCAATTACAGTCCTCCCCCCAGCTCACTTAAGTATGTTGCTGGGGTAACAAAGGTTTAACAGAGCAACAGCAGAAATAATTACTTATTTGATAACTAGTGTCTTTGATAACTAGTGGGGGCATTAGATTTGATTTTTACAGGGCAGGCTTTGCAAAGGAGAGGGAGATGCGAGGAGGGAAAAGGGGAAGAACCGACTGAGCTCTCACGCGGTTTTGATCACAAGTCAGAAACCGTGTTCAGCTGTCAAAGGGACTGTTAGGGAAAGCTACCACAAAGGAGTAAAAGGATGGAAGAAGAAAAGAATCTCCCTTGCTCAGGAATGTTTGTACATGGCAGTTTGAAATGTTATGCAGAACATGCTTGACTGAACCTTGCATTATTATTTTTTTCTTCAGTTCTAATCCAAAAAGACTGGTGAGGAGAATGTCCTGATGATCCTGTCATTAGTCACGGGATCACAACCTTAAAGACTCGCCCTTCTAATAAAGAACGGCTAGAGAAAGGATAAATATATAGCACTCAGTTCTGCTTTTTAAAGCACTTCAATGCGTTTATTATGTAGATGTTGTTGTTTAATATCAAGCTGGGGGAAGGGTTTATGCACCACTAAACAGCAGATCCTGACAATTTTCTTAACCAGGTAGACTGAAGCCAGATTCCCAGCTCTGACGAACAAACTGATTTAAGTAGACACTTAACAGCATTAATAAAAATGTCAGAGTTTCTTAAACTGATGAAGAATTTCAGGATTTAGCCAGTGCACGTAGCACTCAGCCTTTCACCACACAGTTGGTGTGGGACTTCTCACGGGAGCCCTGCAGCCAGGCGAACTGCCCTCAGCGTGTACTTTAGCACCCAAAGCACACCGTATGCTCTCTGCTCTTTATTCCATTTTTTTCATTCCCCCTTCACAGGTATTGAACGCTACTGGGTTTTGGACTGGCGTTTTAGTTCAGATAAGGAGCGTGCTTTTGAAGTGAATTGCCTGATCATCCCTATTTCCTATGCCTTGGTTGACACGTGGAAGGGTAGACCATTAGGATCCAGACAGCCTGACTTCTGTAAAACAGGCCAGGGAACGTCAAGAGACAGTTTCCCTGTAAACCAGATAATTTTCTGATGAACTGCCTGAGAGGCATATATCCTTTCTATTTAAAGAACGCAGGTACCAATTAACCACACCATCTCCACATAAATTATTCAAGTCATTCATTACACTTGCTCTTTTTTTTTAAATAAAAAAAGACCACTGATCCCACAGATTATTTCTGCAGGACTGGAAGGGCAGTTCCACTGTCCCTGCACCTTGGCCCTACACGCAAAGTTTGTTGCCGTTTCCAGCGGGGTACATCCAGCGTGGTCCCACTGATGTCCCTGAAGTTCTCTGCGTTTACCCTCCGTGTCACTGAGCAAACTACGGCCCCAAACCTCATTTTGTCTCTAGCACCACTGAAAGTGTGATCCTCTCTCCAGGCAGTTTCTCAAGGAACATTTACAAAATACAATATTTTACAATTAGCAGTTGTCCCATTACATATTCAGAAAAGACAGTAAGCAGGTGTGAATCTCTGGTTTCATCTCCATCAATATTTCTGTCCCTGTCTGTCTCTTTAATTGCTATTGACTGCAAAAGGTATTTTTCATTGAGGCAGGAGGTAAAGTGATATTGATTACAGCAAATGAACTTTTCTGTAGTCTGAGTCAATTGGGAAGGTGCAGAGAGGAAACCAAGAATGTTTACCTTGCACATGAGTAAAATTCCTCTTTGGGAACTCTGCTCGACTAAAGGACTGTGTGAAGGAAACCCATGTTGCTACTG